>OX376696.1:2893661-2979752 GCA_947389925.1 Coelopa pilipes
TCGAAGTGAAGAAGTTCAATCAACTTGACAAACTTCAATCAAGCCGGACGAGACGAACGACCGGACACGGACTACACAGATGAAGAGCCAGACTGACACAAAGACAGGACCGACAGACAAACAGACATGCCGATAGAAAGGCAACAAGAACATGATCCACGGAAAGAGGATAGTGTATAAAGAGGAGAGAAAGGAGAGGGCAAGAGGAAAGGAAACGAGCAATAACGAAGGACCTCACGGCAAACGAATCGTTGTTGGAACTATTAATGAACGGTAGCGAACGCGATGCCAACGGCATCTCTTTCTTTCTTTCCTTTTGTCAGCAGTTGTCCCTCAGTCTCTTCCTTAGTTCTTCCTAATTTTCCCCTCTCTTCAAACTTTTCCCACACTCCGTCTAGAATTTTAAAAATTTTGTTACCGAGTTCGAAATTTTTATTTCCTTTTCTCCTGTCCTTCCCACAAAAGTTGACGGTTGCCTAGTTCTCTTTATCCTGCGTTCTCTGTCTCTCTCCTACTCGCTTTCCCTCTTCGTGCTCCGCGATACACTTTCACTCAGACATGGTCCACATGTTTGACCGGAAATCCTTGTCCAGGTTGCGATCGAATCGAAATGTCCCCAACTTTTTGCCCAGTGTACGTGGAATATTTCCACAAATACTTTCGTTTATGGTTCCCATACCGAGAAATTGCGCTGATTCCGCAGTTGGCCAATTGGCGTTGTCGGGGCGTCGCTGTAAATGGCTAACTGTCTATCTAGCTACGTGTCCGACTATCGGTCTGAGTGTCTGACTATCGGCCTGTGTCTGTCTGGCATTGTGTGAGGCTGAATTTTGAACTGTCTTTGAACATGTTTGACTCAAGTTTTCTCTGTATTGATGGCACTTTTGTTTGTATTGGTCTGTCTCTGTGTTTACTTCGCTTAGGTGAAAGTTTCCGAAGCAAATGGTACGGTTTTGGCATAGTTTAGTTGGTCTGCCGAGGATTTGAAATTGAGTTGGTTCTAACATACTCCATTTAAGTAAAGAAAAAGGGTAGAAAAAGCTTAATCAGTGACTGCAAAGTCTTAGTATACAGCAAGAATCCATCTAAGTTTCTTTTTGAAATCTGAACAACACAGGTTTCATAATTACATTTATTTCCCAATGTAAGCAAATAATTTCAACACTATTTCTAACTACAATGCAAGTGATCTCTCCAGTAATCCATGTACCAGTAGAATAGAGATGAGAGCGATCAAATTCCAGCCCCGTAGACTAAGACTGTCTTCATTCATTCTTTGCCCTTTTTGCTGTACCAATCCACTCACAGTTCATCGCACTTGGACTTGATCATGTTCAACGTGACGCTGCCGACGTTCTGCGACGAGTTGTGCAGGATTTCGAAGGCCTTCGACTCGTCCTGACCGGCGGCCTTCGTCTGCTCGTGCAGACGCGTCACGCTCGCAATGTACAACTCGTATTTCTCCCGCTTGTCCGGGTCCTGCTTGAAGTCCTCGTAGAGCTCGTGTACCTGACGGAGCCGCATCAGGTTCGCGATGCCTTCGGCGTCGTCGCTGTCGGCCACCATCTCGTGCAACACGTCCAACCATTCCGTGTGCATGCGTTCGAGAAACTCGAAGTTGCTGAAGAGAAACCGCACAAACATGTCGAGGCCGCGCTGCTTCAGCTTCATCAGCATATCGGCCAGATCCTGCTGGCCGTTCTCGGAGCTCTTGAACTGCTCGTAGTCAGTGGCGAGGTTGTTCTGCAGATAATCGTAGAGCCGGTCGCGTTTCTTGGCGAAATCCTCGATCGCCAGAATCGCGTCGATCTCGTGCAGGACCTTCAGCAATTTGTCCTCCCGCCGACCGGCCTCCGACTTCTCGGTGATGATCTCGCGCAGCAGTCTCCGTATCGTGGACAGGTAGTCGTCGATGATCTCGGAGCCGATCTGCTTCACCCGGCCGTAGACCAGCGTCCCGAACTGGCCCATGGACTCGAAGCGGATGCGGTTCGGGGCCGACGCCGACTGGCGGCTGCTGTTGCGGCGCAGCAGTTCCTCGGCCAGTGGGGCCAGCTCGATGTGCGCGAAGATGGTGCGCTCCAGAGCCCGGAGTTTGTCGCTTTCGTTCTCGCTGTCCCGGCGGAACTGGCGGCACAGCTCGAACATCTTCACGTTGCGCATCTCGTGGCCCACCTCGACCTGCACGTCGTCCAGGTGCTCGCGCAATTTCTTCAGGAATTTCACATTCCTCAGTGCGTAGAAGTTCTCCATGTGGTGCTTGTACTTGATGCTGTTGCTCTCCAGCAGCTGCTCCGCATCGCCCTCCTCCTCCTTCCCCTCTTCCTCGCTCTTGGCATCGAGTAGTTGCTTGATGAAGACGATTTTGTTGTCCAGGCTCTTCTTGTTCTCGACCTCAATGGGATCGAGGTTGTTGTCGGGAGTGGTGTCTAGGATTTCCTCGAAGTTCTTCGAGTATTTGGCGTACTTGGGGTTCGATCGGAGCTCCCGCAGGAACTGATCGACATAGTCGAGGGCCATCGCGTCGACCTGTGTGATGAGGACGTCGAGCAACTTCGATGAGGGCGTCGAGCAACTTCACCTGGAAGCGGTGGGAGGTCAGCTGGGTCGCCAGGTTCAGGTTTTGGCCCCAGGCCGGCGCCACCGTGGTCGGAGCCGCTACTGCGTTGTACTGAAGTGGGAGAAAATGTACGTAATTACTTATTAAAAATCATCATTTGGAGTTCTTTATTGAATTGTCTGGATTGAATTGGATGTCTGGAAACACTTGCAATATTGTCCACATTCATTCGCTTTTGGACAGTGTTATACTCCTGATTATTAAATGAATTTATTTCATTAATATATTATTGTTTCAGGTCATATATATTGATTAATTCTTTCTCATTTACAATTAGGAGGGTCTTACGATCAGGTATATTTTTGTCGAACCATTTTCACTGCGTTTATTACGTTTCGTTTCAATGACATGTCATTTGTATAAATGATGCAACTTACCTTAAAATTCGCCAAAAATGTTACGTAGTAGAATAATAGCCAATGCAGGAACATTTCTTGTTTGTCTCTTTCGCTCTATCAATGGAATTTACGATCCGTTTGGGTTTGCGCTCGATTTGATTCTGCTCCGCATTTTGTTTACACTCCGTCAATTGGCGATCGAGGGATCGTTAAGCAAGCAGTTGTTGTGTTGGCGGGTTCATCGTTACGGGTCAGCACGGTGCCGAGATTAGGAAAATCGCCAACGTTGGGAGCGAAAGAGAGCGATGGAGAACGGGCAATTGCGATTTCCTCCACTTATCACTTGCACGACGAGAATGATCACAGTGAGATCTGGACGGATTCGCGTGGTCTCTTATCGGGAACTCCGGGGGTCTGAAAACTTGTCTCTTCCTCTTCTTTTGTCATGCTTATCAGCAAACTCATGTCATGTAGAAAAGTTAAGTTATTTTAAATATAGTGTTGTATGGGTCAGAAGTTTGGTGTTTTCGTTTCTGTATTTATTTATATTTTGCTTGATATCTGAGTGTGGATTCTCTCTATTCATCTTGCTGATTCTCTTTCTCTTTATACCTCACTTTATGTACTGAACTTTCGCATAGTGGCAAAGACAGGAAGACAAGGCTTGGGATTTCCTCAAAAATAGTATACACAAATACAATGAGTGAACCATAACATGAGGAATATGTTAAAACCATGAACAATAGTATCAAGAATGATAACGTAATTAAAACAATATCATTAACAACAGTAACACTAACAACAATTTCAACAATACCAAGTATTAGATAACTTTCCTCAGCTCCAGAACATTATTTGCATATCGATACTAATACCAACAACTCGATGGGTACAACAACATCAACCCATACCGACAATTCGCACTATGGACCATTAGATGAGCAACAACAGCGGAGCCCGGCCGAACGTGGTGAAGCCTCCGCAAGCACCAATTAATTATGTGGCCCGCTCCCAATCGCCCATGGATTCGGAGTTGGAGTCGGAGTCGGAGTCGGGTGCGGCGGCGAGATCGCAGTTGGTGGGAGAACCTCGAACATTACAACGGCGACGAGGGCAATCAAGGCTTCGTTATTAAACTCCAAATGGGGAAACGGTGTTATTCCACCGCCTCCCCCTGGTCTCGTCCTGCTCCATCATACTCCGTGCCCTCCATCGGTTCTTCGCTCTCCACATCCCAGCCGCACCCTTCGCCTCCCTCCCTTTCGCACCCGTCTGCGACCACGTCTGGCTCTGGTTGTAGACCCTGGTTTCCCAGGCTCCGTTTGGTCTTGGTCACCATCACCGCTGACCCCTCGCGTCCCCTCACTCGTGCTCAGAGAAGTGGGATGGCGTTGGATTCCATTAGGGAGGGAGGGCGCTTCGGGTCGGGTCGAGTCGGCGGTGTTGCCTGGGTGTTGATGGGGGGCGCAGCGACTGGGGTCGACTCCCAACCGAGTTCTCAATCAAGACGAGAACTGCTTTGTAACGACCTCAGACCACAAAAGCAAGAACAACAAGAACAACAATAACAAGTATAGCAACATAAACAACCGCAACAACAAGATCTACAACAAGCACGACTGAAATTTACACTGTGGCCTCGATGTGGTGTCGGTAACCTGGCTCAATTAAGCAGGTTCACGGGGTTCCTGCCCCAGTTCCAAGGACGGCGGAGGGACGGGGTTGGGAGCTGGAGCTGGAGCGGCGTTAAGGGGTGGCGAGGAGGCTGACGACAGTAGAGGAATAGTTTAGGATGAGCAGAAGGAGCAATGGGCGGGGTGGGGGGCTCGAGAGGACTCTAATAAACAGGACTGGTTGGAGTAAGGCTGTCAGGGAGGAGATTGAGAGGGCGAAGGTGAGAGGAAGAAGTCAGGGTGGAAAGTGAGAGGCAAAAGGTGAGCGAGTGACCGAGGGAGCGCTAGACAGGGAGACAGATAGAAGTAGTCAGTGGGAATTAGGAGTTGGTGAAATGATGGAAGTAGTGAGTGAGTTGGGAAAAACGAGGAAGTTATGAAGTGGCGGCCTATGAGGAAGTCTCGAGTTTTTATTAACCAAAATTTAGATCGAGAGACAGAGGAAGGGAGGCCAGAGGGCAATAAGGAGAAGCAGAGAGAGAAACCGAGCAGTGAAGGAGGGACGACCGCATTCGCCTGAGAAGTTATGACCCAAGGAGAGCCCTTCATAATGACCGGGCTTTAGGCAGAAATTACGGGAACGACAATGAAATTAGAGAAGGGGGTTTTCATCTGAATCGTGTTGGGCAGAAAAGGGGAGCGAGGTATCTGGGAGTAGATGGATGGAGGAAATAAAAAATTAAAGAATTATGGATGCAATCGGAAAAAGAAATACAGAAGTACTGGGTTCAAAAATGTACAAAAATCGGAATAAAATTGAAAGGATTCAGGGGGAAATATTTGAATAAAACTTATAAATCATTTCGAGGTCTGTGGAAGATAAGATATTGCACAAAAAGTTTCTCCATTTATTAAAACAGAATTATAAATTCTAGAACGAAACTTCAAAAACCCATTAATTTCCAATTCAGAAATGTGGAGAAATAAAAAAAAGACAAAAACTCTGTGGAGAGAGCGAAAGTTATTTTGGCCTTGAATTTAATTCGCGACATAATAATGCAAATTTCGCCTGAAATATCTGCGTTGCAATTGATTGTGCCTGATTCTAAATGATAGCCGGCAACACTGACTGACCTCTGACCTATCGACCATCAACCGGCCGGCCCCGGGTGGATGCGGACGGGTTTCGAGGGCAGCGAGGCAGAAGTGAATTGTAATTTATGCGACGTGGAGGGCGCTTTGAATTGCAGACCGAACTGCGAATTCATGTTCGAATGAGATTTTGAAATATGCTTCCATTGGGATTATGCTCCCTCTCTCTCTCGCACGCTCTCTTCCGCTCTTTCCCCTGTCCTTCCCTCCATGTGCTTCTCTCTCTCTCCCTCTCTTTGAGTCCACCCTTGTAGCGAACGCGCTGGTGCACGCCCTGAAGCTCATCACTCATAAGGAATAACAACATCAACGAAATTACAACAACGACAACAACACAACAGCAACAACAAGGACAACAACAACAGGAGATGCACGCGCCGGAAGAAGAGCAAGCAGCGGCGGGAGAGGAAGAAGAACAAGAGCCGAAATACCCATAAATCGAATGGCCAACAAGACCGTAACGAAAAACACTGGAAATGTCAAAACGACAAATAAAACCATTAAAACATTCGCCCTCTCGCTCGCACACTCAAACACACTCGCCCACACGTTCTTACTCACACACACACACACACACACACACACACACACACGCACTCAAACCCTCGCACTTCCGCACGTCCCTCTGTCATCGAAATCATCTAAGTGGCCTCTCTCGCTCCCTCTTCCTCACGCCCTCGTACTCCCGCTCACTCTCGCACTCACACACGCACACGCCCACGCACACATAGATAACTACATGATGCCGTATACAAATACGTTCTTCGCCCATTTCCTCGCTCACACGCACTCACAGACGATGAGAACGCAAATAAACAGTGCAATTCATTCATTGGCGCTGCTGGAAATGCACCGTTATTTCTTCATCCGCTCTTTCTCCCCGTTCTCCTCTCCCCCTCTCTCGCTCCTGTCGGTTCCCCAATTTCACTTTCATATGCAATAAATAAAATTTTCCCCAACCTACGACTGTTGGGGCGTAAAATTGATTCGGGGCAGGGGAGCGGGCCGATGACGTAGTGCGGGGGGACTGGGGCGTCCGATGGCGATGACGATGACGTAGTGGGGACGTGTGGTAGAGGTTGGATGCGGGGTCGCCTCCCTCGCCACCCCCGCCCCCCTGCACATGAATAGAAATAAAAGCGAAAGCACGGAAGACGCCGTTTTGACGTTGCCAGCTCGATTCGTCCGGCTCTGTGGCGACGGCCGAGGGCACGAGGAGGGTGTTTATGTGTGCGTATTGTGGGGGTTCGATGGGGAATGGTGGGGGCTCACAAATCATGGGGATTTTCGTGAAACTATCAACACCGTCCGAACGTGCCGCGATATAAAGAATCATTTAACGACTCTCGGCTACAATAAAATGTTTTGTTCTATAAACACTGCAACGTTACAACTCGGCACTTTACGACCTCCAGAAACCCGTCGAGAGCAGGTAGATCAAGCTATAGCCAGACGAAATCCAGTTATAGCGAGATAATCTACCAATAATTCCCCTCATTGTCAGCAATGGGTTGGAAAGTAGTGAAAAGGTTTGAAAAGAGTGGAAAAAGTTTACATCATAAATTATTTGATATTAAATAATATCAATTTAGGGGTTGATATTTGTCAGTGTACCTCGAGAATATTAAATCATTCAAGTTCAAAAATTTAAAATCATATTTTTATGATTTTTTCACTCGACTCCTTTTTATTGTCTATTGTTTATGGCTTTGTTTTTGTTTTTGTCTTGTCATGTTGTTCTGATTCCAGTTGTCATCGTTGTTGTACATTTTGCCGTCACCATTTGTTGTTGTTGGTGCTCGCTGTCAACACCGTTGTTTTTGTCGTCATTGATATTGCCATCCTGGCGTCGTTGTTGTTGTTGTTGTTGTCGTCATTGTGTTGTTTTGATGACAAGCTGACAACTGCGATTGACAGTTGTGACAAATGAATTCACACGCCGCATAAATCATTTGAATAATTCAGTGTTATCGACAACGTGCGATCCTAAGTCTATTATTAATATTTTTGTAGTTATTTTTATATATGGTGCATTTTGTATTCTTTTGTGGACAAAAACAAACAAACTAAAACACATAAAAGAAATGAAAATAGAAAATGAAATGAATTCAATTAGATGAATAGTATTATTATTAATATTTTCTTCTAAACTTAGTTCACAACTTTTTTCATACCTCTACTACTTTCGAGATATGTTCAGATTTTATGTATATCATAGAAGCTTTTAAAGAAAATAATACTTAAGGAATCTTTGTGGCACTGGCATTTACAAAAAATGTATACAAAAGTTCTCCAATTTACAAGAAGCTATTAATGAAGACATGTAATGAAAAAGAAGAAATATTGAAACAAAACCAATGTGAATAAAACTTTTTTAATCACACAAAGCAATGGACGACAACGAATTTTCCCGTAGCACGTTCGTCTCTGCTTTTATTAAATTTTCCCACATTTGCTTTGGCCTCACCTGCCAAAGACTTCGCTGGAAAACGTGAGCCTAAAATTAGACTGCACAAAATCGCACACATGACGCGACACGTCGCATTTAATTAACTAAAACACCGCAATATTAATTCCTCTCCCTTAAGCACACATTCGCTAATCTAACTGTTTCTCTCTTTCCCTTTCTCTTCTCTTCTTCTGCCTGGTTCTGGCTCGTTTGTGTCTCAGTTGTCACCGAGGATCCCGAGTTTACGGATGTCATCGAGAACATCACGGTGCCGGCGGGCAGGAACGTGAAGCTGGCGTGCTCTGTCAAGAATCTCGGATCGTACAAGGTAAGCTCCATCTGGGAATATCTGGGAACGACAGTGAGTCGTGGAATTGTGAGGCGAACAAAAAGACACGGGTCGACGGGGAGGGGGGACGAAAGGTGAAGTGAAGAAGGTCGTACGAAGCAGTGACAGAGAGAGGGAGGGAGAGAAGTCAATTGCAAAGAGTGAACGAGTGAAAAAGTGAGCGGGCCTGACTCGGTACTGGAGATGGACCAAGAGAGATTGACTGATGGAAAGAGAGAGATGGCAGGGCAGGAAAGCGAGACAAAAGCGATGAAACTTAATGAAACAGTTGCAAACGACTTTGGTCAATAAATAAACTTTGGCTACTAATGAAATTACAACCGGAAGAGAAAAACTAACAAGCCATCCATGGATTGTCATCCAACCCATATTGAGAGGTTTACGTGTGGACACAATACAACACAAGTCTTGAATATAAATCAATACGAGTGGCTGTGACGGTGTGTGTGTGTGTGTGTTTTCGAAGCCTTTGTCCCTTCGTTTAGGCCCACAAGTTGTTGGGGGCCTTCCTGCGACTTGATGACGTCCGTCATTCGTTCAGTGGCAGCAGCGGCGGACACAATGCAAAGCCGACAACAACAACAACAACAACAACAATGGCAACAAACTAATGACAAGAACAGTTGAATAACAACAACAACAGCAGCAACAACAATAGAACGACAGAACAATCGGTAAGGGGATAATGGGCGAGGGAAGGGAGGACGACTGAACATGTTAGTATATTAATTAAGCAATTTTCTCCTTGCCACGGCACGGCATGGCAGGGCAGGGCAAGCCTAAAATTATGCCCTGGAAATTTAGCAAAACAATGAAAATTCTCGACTCCGTCGCCCCCTTCGTTCTATCTCTCGCTCTTTCTCTGTCTATCTCTCTCTCTCTCTTGGTCCTTGCTTTCTCTTCGAGCCCTCTTCACGTTCACTGAATCGTCTCTCCATGACTTTATTATTAAAATTTTTTTTTTTTCCAAAATGTAAACCATGTGTTCGTGTGTTGCATATCCCCAGGCGCCTCTCATCCCTCACTCACTCTTGCTGGATCTCTTATCCTTCGACGTCCTCGTCGTTCCCTTGTCCTTCTCCCCGTTGTTCGCCTTGGAGTCGTCGGAGCAAACCACAAAATCATCGTTCACGTTCCCTCGCTTCGACTGCTGAAGCTCACTGTCAATAACCATCGGCACAGAGACAAGAACAGAGAGAGAGAGAGAGAGAGAGAGGGAGAAGGAGGGCGGCAGACAAAAAGAGACGGGGAGTGACAAAGTGGGACAGGGCGACTGAGAACGGCAAAGGTCGAGTGGGAGTGAGAAAGAGCCAGGAAGGTCGTGGTGCGGGCGGGCGAGACAAAGACAAAGGTCGAATATGAATAACAGAGGAAGGCAGGGGATTGCGGCAGGAGGGGTCGGACAGGGGTGGAGGGAGGGGAGTGAGGACGAGAAAATCCAGGAGGAAGATCAGGAGCAAGAAGGGGGGATGCCAAAAATCAATGCTGCGTCTTTGAGCATTCACTGCACGTCGGCTGGTTATCTTTTCTACATGTGGCTGCCAGGCGAATGCATTTTGGATCCTTCCCTTCTTCGCTCTCGCCCTCGCCCTCGCTCTCCTTCCCATCCCTTCCCTGGCCTCTTGTCTTCCCCTCCTTCTCTTCACACTCTCCTCAGCTCCTCGCCTCGACTTCTCTCGCTATCCCTGATCATCGACCCTCTATCGATGATGAGTGGCGAGGGCGCTGGGTGTCAGAGGGTGTTCGAGACGTGTGCATTAGTGTGCGTGCGTGCGTGCGTGCGTGCGTGTGTGTGTGTGTGTGTGTTGGAGGACGTGTACCGTTTGGTAGTCGGGGTTTACGAACACTTTGCTGCTGTTGTTGCTTTGGCTTTTGTTGACGTTGTTGGCACTGAAGTTGTTTTTGTTGCTGACGGTTTTGCTATTGGCACTATTGTTGTGGTTGTTGCTGTTGTTGGGATTGTCATTGCTTTCGTGGGCATTGTCTTTGCTGTGGAATTATAAATATGGTTTCCACCTATTGTTGGCCTTGTTGTTGCCGTTGGTTTTCCCAATGTTATTGTTTTACTCCGGCGAAAGTACAAAAGCACACAAACACACGGACCAAACCACACAATGACAACAATTCGACATGCCAAGAGACCGTCGACCACGACAATAACAAAAACATTGACAACAAAAACAACAATAACAACTACAATGACAACTTTGACCACGAAAAGAGCAGCAGCAACAGCAACAGCAACAACGAATCGTTGGCAATCTCAATAGCAACAACACCAACGAATCGTTGGCAATGTCAATAGCAACAACCACTACAACAACAAACAAATAGTTGGCACTGTCAACAACTGGAACTTTCTCTCATTTCTGAACTTCATATTATTTACATGCATCGTTCTTATTTTCTAAGAATTTCAATTCCTTTGCAAATGAGTTCTGTCTTTGCCAACACTTTGTTGTTATTGTTATTGTTCTTGTCACCGTCGTCGTCGCCGTTGTCGGTGAAACGCATGCCGTTCCAATTGTTGTCAACCACTGTCAATTGATGGGTTGCTTTGGCCCTACTGTAGATTGAAGATTGTTTCTGTTAGTCTAGATCTTTGTTTCTGTTTGAAGTAAATTTATAATGTTGGTGTGAATTTTCGTGGGATTTGTAAATTTTCGTTGGATTTCACAATGAAATTCTGGTTCTACTGCTGTGAATTGAGGTCATGTTTCGCTAATTGCCGACTCTGGTTCCTCAAACAACCGATTGATTTTCTCGATATTTCCTATCTTCCGAAACTGCAAACTTTTTCCTCCAGAATCAAGTGGATGGCGAAGAGTGGTGGGAGCCAGGAGGGGGGCGGAACGTGTTCAGTTTTAGTTAACGACTGTGCCGGGAACGGCCGCGGGCAGGTTTTGCGATTCACCAAAACATCAAACTCATTTAAGCCGCCCTCGAGGTGTATTTGCGCCAACTTCATTGCAATAAAACGTGCCTGCGCATACAGAAGCAATTAGAAAGTGTGGTGAGTTTGGCCAACACACACACACACACAGACACACCCAGTCGCCCAGGCGCCCACATGCTGCTGGTGTCTGCAGGGCTCAAACAACAGCAGCAGCAGCAGCAACACAACAACAATGGGGCAGCAAGATTTGCACGAGAGCCCGATTCTTGAAAATCCCCTAAGAACCATAGCAAATATTTGTGCACCTTTGGCCAGTGACGTCACGGCACAGGCTTTGTTCCGAGATGTGCTCAGAGTTATTTGTTTTCTGGAAGTTTCAGAAAAATTTCGTTTGCATCTCCACCTTTGCCTCTGAATTTTAGCCAATTTTGGAATTTCATAAATCTCATAGATGATTTTTATTCTATCGAATTCGCTAATTTACATTCTTATTTTGTTCTGTGTTTCTTAGCATTGTCTTATAAAAATCTTAGGGCTTTACTCAAAATATGAATCTTTAATACTTGATATTGTTTATTAAAATTAATCCGATACCTTTCAACAGAACTAATTTAAACCGATTTCGAAATATTGAATTTAATTGGCTTCCCTTCTAGAACTCCTGGAATTTCATTATTTTCCTTCTTGAACTCAAGTTATCCTGATTCTTCCCTGTCCATGTGGGAGTTTCTGAGAACCCGTTGCTGAATGACTACAAATTAAATTGATTTATACGAATTTCTGAATCTCCAACTGAATCTGAAACTAACTTAAATAAGATCTCAGAAGTCTGAATGTTAAACTACTGATAAAATCCTGAAAGAGAACATTTGATTTCTCAATGTATGCCTTACGGTGTTGTGAGGAAGTAAACAAATCGCTTCTATTACCATCTCTCTCACTCTCTCTCTCACATTGGTCTGTTTGTCTGGATTTTTAATATTCCATGCGAATGTTGGATTTAATATTTATCTCGGGGCGAGTTGAGAAAATATTTCGAAGCTGGTGAAAATATTGAGGAGAATTATTTAAATTTTATATACACGCACACAAACGCACACACATATGAATATATACGTGCTATGAGTGATTGTTTATTTGAACCGAAGTACTAAAACCATGGTAGGCAGAAGCAACAACAAGTATAACCAGGAGCAATAATCATAACAAGCATGACCACAACATATACAAAGGCAATGGCCATAACAACAACAACAACAAAAACAATTCCAACCGATAACAACAATGCCAGCAAATGACAGCAACGAGAACAGCAATAATAAATGTCAAACAGCCACAGCAGGTTCTCCGCAGAAACCCGAAACAGGGCGACTGACTTACGGCGAGAGAGATAGACAGAAAAGGAAAGGAAAGGAAAAGGAGAGACGGACGGCAGGACAGAGCGAAGAACTGAGCAGCGGACGGACGGGCGGACGGTTGGCTGGGAGGACTTCAGAACCGAAGGATCAACAGACGGATGACGGGCGGCTTCTGCTGACATACGGACTTATCGGAGCTCGAGTCCTGCGGAGTCCGGAGTTCAGTCAATCTCGATGGCCGACTGCAGGAGGAGCCTCCGAGGTTTAGGCTCTGAGCAGTGGTTGAGAGGATAAGTCAGTCTCTCTCTCTCCCCCCTTCCCTAATGTGGTTCGTTTTGTTGATGTTTTTATGGTTTTAGCTTTATGAGGCAGCCAGTTATTTACATTTTATTCGTGTGTGTGTGCGTGTTCCTGTTGTGTTTGTTTGGGGCAAATAAAGACTGGACTCTTAAGAAAACAGTTCTTTGTGACATCCGAAATTCACTCTACCTAGGTCTAGGCTTCGTGCTGTTTATTTAATTTATTGTATTGAAAATAAAATGTATGTCAGTCACGCACACACTCGAGCACACACACACACACACATACATGGAGTAGTGTGCAAATTTTATAAATAAATTAAAGTCCTGCTCATATGTCACTCAGTTCAGTCGCAATTTATCAAACTTTCTCAAATTAATCAGATTTCCATAAAGGAAGATTCTCTCAGATTTTCTTTTAAGATGCACATATTTCTCTTGGAGAAAATTCTCTCCCGAGAAAGGAGGAAGAACGGCAGGAAGGAGAGGAGAGAGAACGAAGCGAGTCCGGTTCTCCTTTGTCATTCATACTCTTCATCCATGGTCGACTCGTTCGTTATTTCTCTCCTTTATTCAGAATTAATTTCCTACTTTGCATTCAGTCGCATTCGACGGACGACATTAAAAAATGTCTCGCTCTATTTTTCCGCCTCTCTCTCACCCTTCACCACCGAGACGGAGGGAACGAGAAGGAGTGAGAAAACTCCGTTGTCGCTGTGAAATGTCCTGAATCTTCAGAAGTGATGCCTTCCATTCAACAAAGTCAACTTTAAATGTCATTTTATGACTTTAATTATTATGCATTTTGTGGCCAACGCCATGATCAGCATCACCAAGAGCAACAACAAGACGCTCGCCAAGCGCAAGGCAAACGTCAGCAACACGAACACCAACCCATACGCACGCACACAGTCACCAACAATGAGTGCAACAAAGACTTGTCTGTGGCCAAAAGGCGACGCCTCCGTCTGTTTGACCAAGAACGCAGAGCCAGCCGCACTTTAATTGGCGCTTCGGAGTCTTCGTGGCTACTATGTTGACCTGGCCCTGGGCGACAGGATAATTCAAAAAGAAAATTTTGAATTAACGAACGTTTTTTTATTTCTTAAAACAATTTTAATTTTATATATTTTGTTCCTAAATTTTATTTTGTTCCTCATTTCTCGAATACTTGAATTGGTTCTCGTTGTCTCCACACTTTTCTCTGATGCCTGCAAACCCCATTTTGTCAAATTTTTGCTAATTTTCAGCAAAATCTTATTTGAGACCGCCTGACACCTTAAATTTCTCTCTGTCCATAAGCCTTGTCTTGCTCTCTCCGTTCGCCTGTCTCCGTTCCGCACAAGCTAATGCCAACCAGGACTCGAGCACAATCAAAATATTTCCAACTGTGACCGACCGTTGGATGTCGGCAAAGCAAACTCGGCTACGTCACCAACTCAGTTACCGTCGGCTCCAAGGCGTCCGACCGTCCCTTGGTTGGCAGGATCCCGGAGTCCCCTCGCCTGCTTCTCACGACCCTTTCGCTTCCCTCTCATTGCTCGGTGGCCCTCTTTTGATTGTCTCTCGCTCTTCCCAGCCACATCATGCGGTTCATTATTACATGAGGCTAATTAATTTCATTATGCAAGCAGTCGTGGAGGCAAAAGTGCCAAGAAAGCCAACGCCCGGCGGCGAGGTTTGTCCCGAGGCGGCGCCGGCCGGGCCG
Organism: Coelopa pilipes; assembly: GCA_947389925.1. Lineage (NCBI taxonomy): Eukaryota > Metazoa > Arthropoda > Insecta > Diptera > Coelopidae > Coelopa > Coelopa pilipes. The sequence goes on from OX376696.1 coordinate 2,908,444, forward strand.
GGGAGCTGGCGGCGAGGGCCATGGTTCTCGTGGAGCTCGGCGCTGGGCAAGGGGTCTGGCCGCCGGTGCAAATCCTGCGGCACTCGCCTTTATGAAAATCACACTTTCCCCTGTCGACCGTGCGCCATATTGTGTTGAGCAAATATTCCATATTATTTTCGCAGGACTCCGGCTGACAACGACGGAGGATAGAGGAAGGAGTTTCGAGGGGCTGAGCAGAAGAGCAGAAGAGTGAGGAGAGCGAGCACCATCGACGACGAGAGATGGGCGGTGGGTTGAGTGGGAGGCGGCTGGGTGGAATGTGTGGGCGGTAAAATATGCGGCATATATTTGCATAGTTGAAATATAGTTTGGTCTCGCGATGGAGGATTGGGTTCGGACGGCTGGGAGGCTGGCGAGACAAGCGAATGGTCGGGGAGGGGGGTGCCGAGGATGGTTGAAGGGGGTTTCGGGGATGCTCGGAGCGATGCTTGGGAATAGTCGAAGGGATGATGGTCGTTTGGCGGTTCGGTTGGTCGGAAGTCGTTTGAGTTATTGCAGGAAGGAGAGTGTGTTAAAGCGATTAAAAGTTGACACTATTAAATGGTGCTGCCGAGCAGCGGGGGCGCCCACTGTGTGGGTCGCGAACAGCGCGAGAAGGAGAGATCGACATGAATGGCATGTGAATGGAGGCAAAAAGGATGACAATTGAGGCGGTTGAAAGGGTAGACGACGGGTGCACGACCGAGGGGACGGAAAGGACTGACAGCTGAGCGGACGGAAAGGCACGCCATGGCGTGGTCGTATGTGGCAGAATCTGATGGCTGATGGCGTGGCATGGCATCGTGGGGTCCTGTGAACTGATCGGGAAAATGTGGGTCGGAAATGATGGCGTATTAAATTGGGTCGGGCCGGAAGTCCGTCGGTTGAGTTCGACATTTGTCGACCTCAGTTCGACCGCACTTCACGAAATCAAGGGACAATTAACTATTTTTTCCCCTACTCTTGAGTGTCTGCGCTAATAATTAATGATTGACATTCAACGAATTGACGCCGACGCGAGAAGGAGGCGAAACCAGGTTAAAAAGTTAATGAAGTGCTAAAGGGTTTGAAATGTGCATTTAAATCCTCAATCCCGCAATTTAATTGGCACTTAGGGAGGTTGGGGATTTTTATTAACCCTTGTCTGCCTCCCTCCCCCCTCGTATAATCAAATAAACAGCTCTGGGAGCTAAAAATAAAAGACACAGAGTGTGTGAGAGAAGGAGAGAGAGAGAGAGGGAGAGGGAGATGGAGATGAGTAGATATTATTTTTTCCTTCGGAGCCGATAAAGAAACCTTGGCTTCTGATTAAGTGACGGCCATTAATTCTTGCTTCTTCGCCCGGCGGTACCAGCAACAACAACTACGAGGATTTTCCCGTAAGCTCAATCTCTCTCTCTCTCTCTCTTTCGCTCCCTCTATCTGTGCATCTTTCTCTTACTCGTTCACCTACTTATGTTAAAGGAGTGCCGAGTCCTGGCGTGGTCGGGGTCGGGTCGAGGGCGCCCGGGGAAGGATCGAGAGCTGCGGGAGCCGAACCAGTGGCGAGTCGAGTCAAGCCAAGCCGAGCAGAGAAGGGAACTTAATATTATTATCCTTAAAACAAATACAAATACAAATACAAATAAAAGGCGAGCAGGCGACACGTTCCTCGAGGACATTGAAAAATTAACGGAAATCTGTCTGAGTCGCTTCGACTGACAGCAGACGGTTATTTGTATCGGCAGTCCTTGCGATGCTCTCGTCCTTTCGTTCGTTTGGTCGCCTTCACGGTCCTTCCTCTCGCTCGCCCATTCATTCGCACATTATGTTGATGTTGGTCTTGTTGTTGCTGCTCTGTCTGTTGTATTATGTAAATAGTGCTCTTGTTGTTGTGGTCCTTTTGAATTTTTTCCGCTCCTCGTGCTCGTCGAATCGTGTTGAAGGCGAGAAATGACACAGCGACGAGTGATAAGAGACGTGGGAGAGGGAGAGGGAGAGGGAGAGATTGGGAGAGTGAAGTGGAGGATCAAAGAGGAAGAGAGCAGAAAAGCAGTTGGAGAAGCAGTTGGCGATAGAAGAGCATCAAAGAATGAGGGAAAACGATTACTTGATAGGGAGAAGACAAATTCCATTTTTTCGTCTCGGTTTCGGTCCATCCATGGAAACTATTTTAAATGTTTTCGCAATTTTTTACAATCCATTTGATATGAAGTTCGCCTTCAGTACCTGATTGCCGAAGAATCCCTGGAGCCGGTCAACGGTGGATCATCTGATTAGGGTCCTTGGAGAGAGATGAACCGTTCTTTATGGGGGTTTGAGAGGGTCCTAAAATGAGTTTCAAACATGTGGATTGAGAATGAGAGCAATTTCCGGAAATATTTGAGTAAAATAATAATAATAAATATTTCTATATTTTGTGTGGAATGAAATTCCAATGAGAATTTGCGTTAACATCGCGGTAGCGGAAACTAATAGATTTTTTATTTTCACCCTTTAATTACTGCCATCAGCACCAGTAAGAAAAAGATTTACAAACTCTACTTCACGAAAGAAGTTCTGCCTTAATTAGCCTACAACTTTTTCTCCCGTCTCCTTCCAGGTGGCGTGGATGCACTTCGAGCAATCGGCCATCCTGACGGTCCACAATCACGTGATAACCCGTAATCCGCGCATCAGCGTGACGCACGACAAGCACGACAAGCACCGGACGTGGTTCCTGCATATCAACAACGTCCAGGAGGAGGACAAGGGCCGGTACATGTGCCAGATAAACACCGTCACGGCCAAGACGCAATATGGCTTCGTCAAAGTTGTTGGTAAGGCCACACATGACGTTTCTTCCCCCTCTTATTCCTTTGTGTGTGTGTGTGTGTGTGCCATTGTGCGAATGAGTGCGTGCGATCGGCTCCCGCATGGCGCTTGTCTGCGGCCTGATGGCATCTGGCGGTGATAAATGTTCCCTCGGCCTCGGATCGGCTCGGCTGCTGTCGACGACACGACACGACGCGACGACGTCGACATCGACGCGGCGACTCCTTCGACGATATTTTAATATTTTATTCCTCCTACGTGAGGTCGCCGCTAATGGGCCGCCTGTCAATTCTGCTCGTGAATGTTTCGCGCCCCATTCGACTTGAGCGGAAATGATGCATCTCGCTCGAGTAGGAAACACATTCATAGACGTTTCGACAGAGGGCTTTCGGTGTATTAACACGTCATCGGCGCTGGTGAAATTTCGTCGGCGGGGAGGTCGTCATGATGAGAGGCATCGAATTTGTGTAAATTTGTATCGACTGAATATATAAACATACGAAGGTTAGACTAGTGGTCAAATGACAGCAGTAAAATTCCATTTTGTATTATACTTCAACTTTAAACCTTTTCAGGAAGATTTGTTTGCATATATTTTACATTTTTAAAAGTGCATAGTTTATATGAAGAACGATTTACTGTTCAAAAAAATTTGAGAACTATATATTGCTCTTAAAAATGTGCTTAAAAGAGTAAAAGAATCATTTGTACAACCCCTAAATATAAACATTAAACATTTTTTTTCAGAAGAAAGATTTGTAGAAGAATTCGAAAAAGTTTTTGTCAAAAAGATATTGCAAAAATTTGACCATTATTGGGAAATATCATAGGAGATATTGAAATATTGATAGTGAAAAATCATTAATTTATGATTTTTAACGGATCTCAGTAAAATAAATTCCACAAAACTCCCATTTCTCAAATTAGCCAACAACATCGATATCTCAGAAAACATGACTAATGGCGAAAATACTCAAAAGCCGAAAGCCATTCAAAATTTCACTCCAATTAAATTCGTAAATAGAACTGTTGAAATAAAAATTCAAAATAAAGAGAGAAGGGAGTCAAAAGAGAAAAGGGGAGAGAGAGGGAGAGGGAGAACCAGAACCAGCACCAGAAAGAGAAACAAAAAAGAGAAATCTAAAAATTGATAGAAGAATATCTCGCTGAGCCATTCTTTGCATAAATCACTGGAATTCCTGCCGAAATTCTGTCTATAACTGAAAAAATGTGCAGTCAGTCAAATATGAAATTTACCATCAACCACACACACACACATGCACATGCACACACGTCCACGTCCGCCCCCCTTGACCCTCGGTCCCTGCCACACCTTCAGCGATCCACGAGCCGAACTTCGAATGCTGAGCTGTACAACCGGAAATGACAGTATTTGCACATGTTCCGCTTTTCGAGTTTTGCACATCAACGATGTGCTTCACAATAGCACCAACAGCAACGGCAGCAACAACAGTAACAAAAAACACAACAACAATAACAACAACAAAACTGAGAGTCACAACAAACATCGGTAGTTGACCATCCAACCGACGATCTCATAAATCCCGACGAGAGCGAGCGAATGGGTTGGGAAAAAACAAAAAGTCTCCACAGGGAGGGGCCTCGGGAGAGGGAGTGAGAGAGAGGGAGGGTGGGAGAGGGAGTGAGATGTAGGCAGAGCATGAAGAAGAGAAGGTGGCAAGGAGACCCAGGGAAAGGGAGAGGGCGAAGGACAAGGGCCAGTTAGATGAACGGCAGATAGAGAACGAGCGAGAAGTTTGAGGAAAGGGACCGTATGTTGGGCAAATAGAGTGCAACAGTTGGACAGGCGGACAGACAGAGAGACCGTCAGACGGTCGGAGGGACAGACAGACGAAGGACAGACGGCCGGAAGGACGTGTAAAAGTCAGACAGTCGGCCAATCCTGCGATATTCGTCTGTGGTTGTTTTTATTGCCGTTGTTGTTGCACCAGTGTGGCCACCGCATGCCATTTGCGGGAATTTAAGATTCCCCTAGAATTCGGTGGAAGGAGGAGGGAGAGAAGAATTTTTTTTAAATATTTTCCCTCTCTCTCCTCTTCCGGTCTCGTGTATTTTTTCGTTATTTCGCCTGTGTCGCCCTCGCTCTCGGCTGTCATGTCAGCTCGGACGTGTCTCAGTCGGCTGTCCGTGTTGGGCGCTCGTCGCGCCTCGACCTGATCTTCTCCCTCGGCGCTTCCGCCCCTCTCCTACTCCCTCTCTCTCTCTCTCTCTGTCTATCTTTTTCATTCGTTCTCCACACGGTGTCTTTTCCTGCTGATTTCCCTCATACTCTCGGTTTCGATGGGTTTCCAGGGTTTTTCTTTATTTTCACTAGCATACATTTTGAATCGTTGTCTTTCAATTTCCCACTTTGTATCTCTCTCTTTCACACGTTTTTTTGGTTAACTCTCTCTCTCTCTCTCTCTCTCTCTTTAGCCTTTTATCTATATCTTTAATATTTTGTTTCTTTCTGCTACTATTCATCTCCATATTTCGCTTCACATATTTCCCTCTCCCTTTCACTTTTGATTTTCCTCGTTTCCTTTTCATTCTCTCTCTCGCTTCTCTTGCCTTTCATTGTTTTGGCTTTTCCTTTTAGTGTCTTCCCTTTTGCTTTTGCTTTTTGCTTCACTTTCTGGGATTTCTTTTTGCCATATTTTTGCACTTCTCTCCATCCGTTTGGCCTTCACACTCGCATCCCGGCCTCCAGCTTCAGCCCATTCTACTGCCGTCTCTCTCCCTCCATCGCACTCACTTTCCCCGACTCTCTGCCCCTCTCTTTCTGCTGACCGCGGCTGAGTTTTCGGGCCTCCGTTTCATCCGCAGCGCCTCCGCCTTCCGGTCGCCATATTTGTCCGTGCAAATTTGCGTTTCATATGCAGTTTCCATTTCTGCTGATGCCAACAGTTAAGGTTGACACGGCCGCTGCCGTGGACCGTGCGAGTCGTCGGCGGATGGAGGGGGCGAGCAGGATGGTGCGAGGAGGAGGCTGGCTTCACGCCGAGCGTGGGATGACCGCGGCGAAGTCGATGCAGGACGCAGGCCAAGCGACCTAAATGCGAAATCCCGAAACGTGGGAAAATAAAAAAACAAAAATTGAACCACCGAAAAATGACCGAGAACCGCGAAAATATGACCCAAAATATTAACAAGAACTGCGCGAAAAGCAACAAAAAATATTCAAAAATTAACAACACCAATAGGGACAACAACGAACAGGGGGAGAAGAAGAGCAATAAAAACATTGGGAAAAAAGATCGACAACAAAAATAACACTAGCAAAGAGAACAACAATACAGATAGAGCGAACAACAACATTAAAGGCACCGGCAGCAGCAAAAACGTGTCCTTCTGTTTACGTTTGTCATGTGTTCACGCGGGAATCGTAAGCGACGCGCTTTTATGATCCCGAAAATCTTGTTTCGCAGCCTCCGATGGAGGACACAAAAAACGCCACCGACCCCTCGTCCCAGCCCCTTCCTTCCGTCTTCAGCCCCGCCTTCATCCACAACCTTCACGGCCGCGTTCTGTTGGCGATCGTTCGGCGTGTTTCCGCTCATCCAATCGCCATCGCATGCCTTACGGGGCGTCCTATCAGGATCTCCACGTTCCTCCCCACGTCTGCCCCCATCTGTCCGCGCGTTTGTCACAACCTCTGGTGCTCTGCCCGAACAGTTGTCTCGTGTGGTCCTACATCTGTCTGTGTCTTCATTGAACCCTCTACCGGCCTACCCTATCCAGTCGCCTCGACCTGCGTCTGGTGTTTGCTGCTCTGTGTATCTGGATATTTTGTCCGTCAGAACGTTCGTCCGTTGAACGCCCGCTTGTCTGCCTGAATGTCCTTCTATTTGTCTTTGTGTTTGTCCCTCGGTTTCTCTCTCGCCTTTCTCTTGTCCCATCCTCCGGCCCCACCGTCCCGTCCACGGTTTCGCATTCAAAGCTGCAAAACGGCGGACACGACTGTCAGATTTCATGCACTGGGCAGCGGGCCGGAGTCGTCACGAGTGCCACGACATGGCGAGGCGTGGGCCGTGCCGGACACGATGTCTGGGGAGGTCGCGTTGGTCGGGATGGCCTGCGTTTCTGGAATCTCGTCCTTGCTTCTCATTTCAGGCTGTCATGAAGACGCGCTCGGCTCCGTCTCTTGTCGTTTCACATCTGGCTCTCTTTCTCTCTCCCTTGTCCTTGTTGTCCGCCTCTGGGCCTTTTCGCGGGTCTCCTCGACGGTCCGCGTCCCGGAGTGTTTTCCTTCTCGCTCGGGTCCTCGGCATGGTCCTCGTGCTGCTTCTCGTTCTAACCTTTGTCCCGGCCCTAGACATCGTCATTGTCATCGTCCTGTCCTGGGTTTCGTCCTGGTGCTCGCCGTTGTCCCCGTCCTCCTCGGCTCGGCTGATGGCCAGAGTGTTCATGCAACAAATGCAATTGTTATGGCCGTGATGTCACTTACATGAGTAATGAGAATTCATTGTTGTTCTTCTGTTGGCCGTTCATGTTTTGGTCGTCGTGGTCCTTGTGTGCCGCCGAGGTTTTTGTCATTTTGATACCCGACTTCAGAATGCAAGAGGCAATGGCGGGGATAATGACAGCTTCCGGTTGCCCCCAGGAAAACATCCATTGCCTGGCCGCCTGTCAATGGAAAGATTGGAATAGCAGAGCGAGTACAAAATATGACTATTCTGGTAATTGACTTGGATATTTCGTGTTGAAATTTTCACAAAATTCCACTCTTCTTTTGTCCGAACTGATCGAAGAATTAGATGAAGAATTAGTGGCCAAAAAAATAGTTAATACTAGGAAAATTTTTGAAAATGCAGTTTATCAAATTGCGGAAAGTACGACATTATTTCAATAAAAAAACAGACAACACAAATAAATAAATAATAAATCCCTCTGAACTCCAAAATATCTCTAAATAATGTTTGTCTCAACAATTTTTCGAAAATATCACAAGACTATTTAAAAATTGCTTTTTTTAAACCTTACCAACGTTACTGCAGTTTCATAGAGTGGAACCCACAAATTCGTTACACAATTTGCGCTTGAAATTTAAATGCTTGGTCCTCAACCTAATTTTTTCGCCTTTCCACGTCTTGTTCAGAAATTTACCACAATTCCATTCCACGCCTTTCTGTTGCTCCGCATTCTGCTCTCATCCGTTTTTTGTCCTTTTTCTATTACCACTACGGTTTTTGCTGCCATTTTTGGGCTCCTTGTGTTGCTCTTTTTTATTACAATTTTACGACATTTTCAGTTCTTAATATTTTTTCTGTACTTTTGTAATTTTTTTGTTTGTAATTTCTAGTGCAATTTTTGGCGCTCCAATTTTTTGTTATTTTTTTTTTTTTGTTATTCAATTTCAACTACTATTTCTGCTCCGTTTTCTCCCCGGAGTTTTTGCTATTTTGCAAAATGTTTGTGACTTTGCTTTACGTGCATTTTTGTGGCGTTTTCTGTTGTTGCTTTGTCGTTGTAGTTGTTTTTCTCATTGTAGTTGCTTTTCCGATTGTTGTAGTTGTTGCCGCTGTAGGGGTTCTTGTGGTTGTTTTTCTAGTGGTTGTTGTTGTTGCTCCCTATTGGCACGATACGTTTTTTTGCTCTTGTTTCCTCCTGCTCCCATGCATGTCGTACACTTTCCTCCCTCTCCCGCTCCCTCGCTGTCTCTGTCCATATGTGCGTCCGTCCACTCGCTGGGCTTCCCTGGAGTCCTCGATTTTGTCTCTTTTTCTTCTCGCTCGCTCTGCCTTCGCCTCAAATTGTTTCGTCCTTTGTTTTTGATCCTTGATTTTTGTCCACCGTTGTTGCTGTTGTTCTGGTGGTTTGTTGTTGTTGTTGTTGGTACGGCCCTGTTGGTGTTGGTTTTGTTTTATTGTAATTTCTCCATTTGGCCCTTTCTGACGTTTTCGTTTGCCGCTAGTCGCCGTTTTTTCATGGCGCGTCCTCATCCCCTGCTGCTGCTTCTTCTTCCTCTTCCTCTTCCTCTTCCTCTTCGAATCTGCATACTTTCGGGACAAATTGTTTGACGTTGTTGTTGAATGTTGTTGTTGTTATGGGTATCCTTGTTGTTGTCCTTGTTTTTGTTATCGTTCGCCTTGTTGCTGTTTTCGTTGCTCTCGTTGTTGTTGTTGTTGTCGTCGTTTTCGTTCTCTTTGTGGTCGAATCGCTGCCTTTTGTTTGTTGCTGTTGTTGTTGTTGTTATTGTTCCCCATGTTGTTGCCTTCGGCCTCCTGCCGCGACCGTCGCTTGTCGAATTGTTTAGAATTCGCGCATTTCCAGCGATGTCGTCCTCGTTGACGAAATAATTTGGAAAATTCCTTTCTAAAAAATACAAGGATTGATACAAAAAAGAAAAATCTGATAAAATAAAACGTATTCAACAACTTTTTGAAACTTTATTTAAAAACTGTTTGCTTTAAATTCACAATCAGTTTTGGAAATCTTTTGTCGAGTAGTTTTAAGAAAAAATTCTTCTCTCTAAAATCCTGGTGTAGACTATTATTGCCTATATTTAATTGTAGAATTTCTGAATTCTTGATTTCAATACAATTTCATGAAATTGCCTCTCTACTCTACTGTTAACTATTATTTCCCCTATGTCTGTTGCTGTTGTTTGGTCTGTGTTCCTCTTTCTCACTCTTACTCCCGGTACCCAAACGTAGGCGCCTGTCCTTTGTTCGTCCGTTTCTCCACAGCTTCCCGTTCATCAATCGCTCCTCCCTTGTTCCGTTCCCTCGCAGGTCCCTCCCCACCCTGCGGCGGTTGTTTTTCTGGGCTCCTCTCGTTGCCACAAAAACGTGTCTAATCGTTTTATTGCCAAACTTTTTGACAATTCGTTTTTGCCTTTTTTCCGTCAGCGTCACCGGCGCTCTTGGGCGCCTCCGCCCACCCACTCGCTCTTCGCCGTCGCCGCTTCCCCTCTCGTCTGGCGCTTCTGATAACCGCACAGCAATGAGTGGCAATTAAATGTTCGGAAATTGTCAAAGTTTCGTCCTCTTTCGAACGTCCCTCGTCTGTCTGGGTTATGGTTCAGGGTGAGGGTGGCTGGCGGTGGCCGGAGGTGGCGACGCCGCCTCGTGGTGGGAAGGAATAGTAGTAGTAGTAGTTTAATGAGTGACAACAACATCATCATCGCCTTCACCACAATGAGCGAGTTTTTGCGAATGAAATTAGCTGTAATTGAGGTTCAATTCCTGGGAATCGCTTTTATGGTAGTTTTTGTTTCATTGCCCTTTTATTGGGGTTTGGTTTGCAATACTTAGATAGTTGCAAAATAAATGGGATTACTTTTCTGTTCCATAATCGAATGGCATTTAATTCACAAAGAAGTCAAAAAAATCATAATTATCTTCGTCATATGATATTTTGGAAAATTATTGAAATGATATTTTTTGAAATTATGTTTATGAGGTCAATATGATGATTTAATTTTTTTTCAATATATTTTTTTATTTGTTTTTATTTTAATTTTGTTGTTTTTATTTCATTAATAGTATTGAAAAAATAGGAAAAAACTCTTGCAAGCTAAATTCTTTTTGATTAGAATGGTTTAATTTCGAATGGAAATGCATGTTAAAATTTGTATTTTTATTTCTAATTTTTTCACATATTTAATTTATTTGGAATTTGTTAAACTTCTTATCATTCTCTTCTCCTGTATTATAATAGTTATTTTTGTCCCATTTTTGGTGTATTTACAAGTGTTTTTACGGAGTTATTTTTATAAATTTGTTTTTTCCTATAGTATTCGTCTCTATCATACCGTAATAAGATTTCGTGCGTAAATATTTTGGTAAATTTTTTGTGATTTTTTCCTCACCACCATTGCGGTCGTCATTAAAAGTCTAAAAGTGGTAGAGAAATATAAAAAAAAAAAACAAAAAAAACTCCACTATGCGGCAACTTAAGCCAAATTGAATCTGCTGCGAATGTGTGCGTGTTAACACTACACTATTCTCGCTCTCGTCCATCTGTCTCTGTCTCGCACTCGCACATAACTTAACACCACTGAGCTGGAGTGTTGTCAACTTTTTCACTTTTTCGTCCCATGGCACTGTTGTTGTCGTTTTTCTTTTAATCCTTTGCCACATTTGCCACTACTTTTTAACCATGCGTTTGTTGTTTTTGTTTATGTCGTGCTTGTTGTTCTTCCCGTTGTCGTTTTTGGCCACAGCGGCCTTTGCCATAATTCAGCACTTGCAGCAGCTGGACATCAGGCAAACAACAACAAAACCCGCACAACACAGTGAGCACAAAAACAACAAGAGCAGGCAGGACGAGAACGCGAACGAGGACGAGGCCGAAGCTGGGGCTGAGGACGACAAACACTCGTGTGTCCTTTAATTGTCATCAAAATAATTGAATTAAATAAATTGCCTCATTATGTTGCAAATGAAATTAAAAATTATGAGTGCGCACATGCCATACTGGCTCGCGTACAATCATTTTTTTACCCTCTCTCTCTCTCTCTCTCTCTCGTTCTCCTCATCATCTTTTTATAGTGGTCGCTGTTGTTATTTCGGTTGCACTTGCTCTTGTTTGTAGTTATTATTCCTGGTAGTTGCTTTTTGCGGCCGTGCGAACGTGTTTTCGCTGAATCCGTTTTTAACAGCATTTCGAAAGGACAACCGCGCATCGCCCCCACTTCCCAAAGTGCGGCCCCGGGGCCTTCGCGACCGGACGCAGTCAGCATTTAAATGCTTTTTAGCGTGCATAAATTTCGTGGCTGCTTTAATGGCCTCCAGCGCCGTCACCAGTTGCCGTCGTTCGTGCTCGCCTGGCTTCCACTGTCCATTTGCCATTTGCCGTTCTCATGTCCTGCCCATGCTGATGTTGGTCCATTTGTTGTTTAGTTAAACCTCTCTCTCTCTCTCTCTCTCTCTCTCTCTCTCTATATTCCCCCTCCCAAATAATGAAAGAGCGAGCAAGCGTGGATTTTCATTTTCCGCTCAATGGTATTTGAATTCACACTTTTGTTGCTTCCCCCTTTGCAACCTCGTGTGACTTCCCAACAATTGCCCTTCTTCCTTTGTGCTCCAGTTTATTTTAAAAATAATCGTCTTTATTGGGCCGAGTTATTTGTGTGGTTTAATCACCGAATTTCACATTGGTGAAAACAATACGAAAATGTACGAATGTACGAATGGTGTTTTGGCAATTCAGCATTCGCTGCGTAAATCACCTCAGGTCCAGTTTTATTTTTGTTGTGTCCTTTTCTTCACAATTAAATAATGCTTCATCCACATTCGAAGTGCAGAATCTCAATTCAGCAACGTTTTATCCATTCAGCGCAGCTCAACTCGCTTTTTACCGCCATCGACTGTTGAATGTGGTTTGCCTGTCCCCTGGAATCGATGATGCCCTTTCCGTATTACATTTTTAAATGAAAGCCGGATTTGCGCTCATTGTAAAAAGCGTAGTCGGATTTTTAGTTCGCTGCTTTTTCAACGCAACACCGTGATATGGTGGAGGAGTAAAAACTGCTAAGTTTGCTGTCATAGCAGCTCCATCGAGTGGCAGAAAAAATGATTGTGACTTGTGGCAGACGTTCAATTTATCTTGATAGGAATCAGCTTAACCTTAATGCAGTTTTGTATTTACCTGATGAATATGGTAAAATAGAATAAAGTAAAAATTTCATTACCTCATATCATGCGCAATTCAAAAAAACGGAGATAATCGCACGTGGTTGTGGTTTCCGATTGCCGGCGAGATTCGTCACCTTAAACCAACTCCGTTCAGCCGAACTTAACGCAATTCCGATCGATTTAAACCCGATTCGGCGGTCGACCGGAGGCACGGCGCTGATATTACAACATTTTCGCGCCGATACCACCGTGCGTTTGACATTAATTCAGCGCCGTTTTAATGAGCTCAGCGATAAGATCCAATAATTGGGGCTCAATAGCCGCCAGCAGCATGTACAGCGAGGCGCACTTAATAGCTGATTCATATCAAGAAATTGAAACAGCGTGGCATTTTATTGTCCTTTTTCGTTGTGCTTCCTGTTGTTGCTCTCTCGCTCCTGGTCTCCTTTTGCTGTTGCCCCGTTTTCGCGGGGGATTTTTTTCGAACTCGTAAAAAAGGATTAAGCTTATTAAAAGGGAATAAAAGACAATGCCCGAGGTGGAACACGAGATCCCACGACCCACGGACCCACGTCCCACTGGCAACAGACCCGCTTACACCGAGCAAAATACTCAATTAAGATGCGATCGAGAGATTTATGATGGAAGGGGACGACACCGAGAAGTAGGCGAAGAAGCCGTAGAACGGGAAGTAGAGAAGGCTAGCGAGAATGGAGCAAAGTGGGAGACGACGAGCGAGAAGCTCACGATATGAAGCAACTTTCAAAAAGTAATAATCGCTTTGAAACTTATCCCGCTTAATGCTACCGATATGGCCAGCAATAATAACAACAACAACATCACAGCACCAACAACAACCATGAGAACAGCAACAATGACAACGGGATAACGAGTGACTTTGCTATTAATTTCCTCGATTTTTTTCCCCCGCTGTCACTTTTCTATCCTTGTTATTCCATCCCTTCCCCCTCCGCACTCGCCCTCGTTCGTACTTATCAACGATTATGTGCAGAATTATAACACCAAGCGCAGACAGGGATGGCGAGAGATGGCGGCGAGAAGGAAAAAGGAGAGAGAGAGAGAGAGCGGGGGAAACCATTGGCCAACAAACTTGACATGTCACCATCGGCGTTAGTTTGACATATGAGTTTTTATTAGTATCCTAAGCATGACGGCAAGAGCACAAAGTTTCCCCACTCCTCTCTCTTTCTTCCTTTTTAGCCACCATCCTGCCGCAGGGTTCTTTCTCTGTCTTCGTGTTGGGAAGTTGGGAAAACTTCTGGACAATTTAATTAAGAAAATCCATCGTTGGAGCATTTAGCTTTGTCCCCCTGTTACTTACAGGGTCCGTGGACCGGTGGGTCCGTGAGTCGGTCATGTGAGCCACCGACTATCGAGGACGAGAACTTCGACCACCGACTGATAGGCGAGCTTAATATTTTCCCATTGTGTCCTTTCGACCTCTCGGTTGAACTTTTAACCAAAGTTTCGTATGGAGTTTTTAAGTCTTTCGACATCGATGGCCGACGCTCGTTGGCCGATGGTCGGTGGCCGATGAGGGTCGATCGAGGGCAATTTGCGGAAAGTCAGGCAAATTGTTTAATTGCGGAATTTTCACTTGTAATTAAATCTGCCAAAAGCGAGTTCATAATCGATAAGCGAGTTCATCTCCATTGCGCACAGTTTTCGCGAAATTCTGCTATTTTCATCTTAATTGAGGTTTTCCGTTGGAAATCTTTTCATAGCCCATAGCATTTAGCGACGGCCAATGAATTGTGTGGGGTTTTTGTGTATTTTTGACTTTTCCTTAGCTGCTTATGAAATTAAATGCGATGTTTGGGAATTCGACTCAGTTGACTTCAGAATTAACAGAGCTGAACATGAGGTCATCGTGGTTAAATGTGGATTTAACTCACTCTTTCGCTGAGGTGGAAGCAATTGAAACGACGAGGATTTTAATAAGATTTTCTCGCAGCTGACAATCAATTCAGCCTAGTTAAACACCATAAATGATTTAAATTCGTACATTCGAATTAATTGCCCGCTATTCTGCCTCCTGCTAATGGGATTCAGCAGATTTTTTTGTTGCTATTTGGGTTCTGTTTTGCCGCCTCTGTTGGTGCGGTTTGATTGCAAAATTAAGCGAGCCATCGGCGTGCGTCACGTGTTATTGATGACGTCTGGCGGGCATAGCGTTGCCATATTACGGCGTTAATAAAACGTGATATTGTCGGCGAAACAAATTCGAACAGGACAAATGCGAACAACAACACTATGAACGATGTAGTCAACATGATGACAATGACAACGACAACAAGAGTAGCTTCAGTACGATAATAACAACAACAAGAAGTAACAACAACAAAACTAGTAGGACAAAAATGACAACAACAAAGCTGGGATGCCGACAACAATGCGACAGGACGACGACTGCACAACAGACAAGATGACAGCAATAGCAGCAACAACAACATTTTCAGAACGACCACAACAAGAACAACAACAAGCACAAGAAGATCAACAACAAGCACAACGAGAACCACAACAACAACATCAGCAGCACGACCACAACAACAATGAGCTGCAATGACAACATATTGTCGGCAGCCAGAACGCGTAAGGAAATGTGCAACAAATATTATAAAAATCACCCGCCATAGACGGGGCCAGAGAGAGGAGAGGGGGCGGGGTTTGCAGTGGCTGAGGGCAAAAGAGAGATGGGAAGGACAAAGTGGGGAAAAAGAGCACGGTAGAGGAGACGGAGGGCGAGAGAGAGGGCAACAGTTGCAGCGGGTGTCAATGACTATCTGTGCAACTGCTCCGTTCACGGGCTCTCTGGCTGTCCCTCTGTCTGGCTGTCAGTTGCGCTGTCTGTTGGCCGCACAGTTGTCTGTGGCGCTGTCTGTCCGTCCGACCACCCGGCTGTGTGTCTGGGCGAAGGGATAACTTTTGATTATAATCGAGCGTAGAATATCAAATGAGCCGAGCTGGGGGCGGGAGGCACCGAACCGTCGGCTGGGGGAGGAGGGAGGTGGGGAAGGGCAGCTAAGTGGCGAGACGGCCAAGGAATGGCGTCTGTCTGGATAACTAGCTGAAGTGTCATGCGATGGCAACCCTTTCCAGCCACAGCAGCATCTCCTCCAACTCCAGCTCCAACTCCTTCAACGCCTTTCTTTTAACGACGAAACGAGGGAAAAACTTTTCGATGAAAAACGGACCACGAATGCAGAGTCCAAGGGAGACACAGAGAGAGAGAGAGAGAGAGACTGGCGGGCAGTCGGGACGAGGGAGAGAGGGAGATCGACGCAGGGAGAACGCGAGTGGAATCGAACGGGTTGCGCCCTGTGAATAAAAAGCGGGAGTGAAATGTGTTGCGAACTGTAATGTGGCAGCCCTGGCTGCGGATGCGGCTGCTGTCGAACGTAGATTCGATTTGCATAGATTTTTCATTTTAGATTTTTTCACCGCACAAAAGTTGCATTAACAACAACAAATACACCGAAACCAAAAACGGCAAAAAAAGTGAAAAGAACACAAAACATACCAACTAGAAGAACGATAGAAAAAATGCCAAAAAAATAGACAAAAAAAAAAAACCAACAAGAGACCAATGGGAGAAAACTATAAAAAAGACTAGAAAATAAAAACCCACTACGAAAAGCGTGGGGCGTAGAAGCGCGGGAGGGGGGAGGGGGGTGGCGAATCGGACGCGTGTCGTTTGCAAAAACGGACGCGAGTCTGGGCTCGGAGGGGTTCGCAGAAAGGAGTTGGCTTTAATTCTCCCATGGGAGCCGGAACGCGCGCTTGAAATCAAAATGAAATCAGAATCGTTTTTCGTTGCCTGTCGCAGGCCGCATCGCGTGGTGGTCGTGGATGGCCGTCGCCACCTCCCCCTCCTCCTCCCCATCCCCCAGCATCCCCATCTGCATCTCCGCCACCCCCTCGTCGTCGTCGCCGGCCCTCGTTGATGGCGTTCCAATGATGGTCGTTGAACGCTCGGTCGCAGATTAACCCTTGGAGAGGACACGTCCCAAAGGCGCACAGAAACAAAGAATCGAAAGACGAACGGGGGTTGGGTGGATGGAGGAAGACTAGAGGCAGCGTGTGGGGGAGAAGGAGAGGGCAAGAGTTGGAGGAGAAGAGAAGACGGAAGTAGAGAGAGAGAGACAGACAGGGGGAAGCTGGTGGAATAAAAAGTAGTTCAAGACCAATTTCATTTTTAGCAATTTAACAATTATTCGAGTCCGGATGCAGTTTATGAGAGAATCGGAAGTGGTCATCGATGGGCGCCGGGAACGATTGAAGGACTTCCGTTTTGCGATTGGTCAATGGCAGAGGGGAGGGGGTCGAACGGATTGTGAAGAAGAATTAAAAATATAAAATAAATTTGGTTCATCTGTATTTCTCACACTGAATATTACACTAGATGTGAGAGATATTCTATAACAATAGGAAAAATTTTCTATAATTTCAAGAAAGCTCTAGTAATTATTTTAAAAATGGTCTAGTGATTTAGATGAATATAATAATTACATTAATTTACCAAGCGACCAATTTTGTATTAATATATTCATATTATTTGTGACAAAAATAATACTTTAAAGCAAAAATGAAGCAGATTTTTGTGTTTTTAAATTACATACAAAATTTATGTATAATAACTCATAAAATAACTTAAAAATTAATTAAATAACGATTGTGGTAAGTCCTTAAAATATTCCATCGATTCCCATAGATCCTAAGGATAGCGAGACAGTAACAAAAAAGGTAAATGCAGATAAAAATCACTGCAAAAACTTATGAAAACAATGTGCGTTTTAATTGAATTTAAGGGGATGGACACACAAAATGAAATGACATCCAAATTAATTCTGGAAATGATCCACAATTTGAGAGACAACCAAGTGCGATTGAATTTATTGAGATTTCATTCGCATTTATTATGCAAATATTCAAAAAACAAAAGTGGTCAATCCTGAGTTGTTGAAACTAATTGATAAACGAAATGGCAATTAAATTGCAACAAAATTAAATTCAAAAAAAATGAAAGTGAATTTCAAAGTGAATTTCGAAATGAATTGCCTGCGAAGTGCTTTTCGCGGGAATCGAATTGAGGTTGATTTAAAGACCTGTGTCATTGGATTTAACGATTTACATTATCGAATCTTTGAACCATGTCTTTGAACTGTGTACTTTTTATAATCTATTTAAAAACTGAATTAATTATTAAATATCGATATGAATTTGCGATTGAAATGGAATATCGATTTTTGCATTATTTTTCCGGATCTCTTTACTGGGTTTTGCCAGTTCGTGACCTCGCAGACTGTCGGTCGGTCTTCGTCCTGTCCGATGAGTGTCTCCGCACCTCTTCTCCCTCCTTCTTTCTCACGGTCTCCGGCTGTCTGCTGTCTGTCTCCCTGTATGTTGCGGGGCTACCTCGAACCGCTCCAAGTCGTCATGACTGCTCGAGAAATCTATGGGGACATGAATTGTTATGATTTCGTCACACATTCCTGATTTTTCGCCCTCTCACTTACTCGCCTCTCGCTCTGGCTGTCTCTGTCGGTGTCGGCAACTCTTGCCAGCAAAACTTTTCACATTTAAATCAACAATTTTGTTTCGGAGGCTGCCAGGTTTTTTCCTCCACCCCTTTTTGGTTTAGGTTTCGCGAATTCAGCGGATTCTTTTTCTCTCTCTCCCCACTCAATTTCACTTTGAAGCTTATTTTTTTTGTGAGAAAAAGTATGCTGAAAATTTCTTGTGAAGGTGGAAAAATAACAGAAAAATGTAAATAGCGAGATATTCTTTTGCTGAAAGTGGAAAGATATCTCTAGCTTTGCAACAAAGAAGGGTTTTCGAAGGGCTTTGAATGGATGATAGTGGCTATTGTTAGACCTTAGAACCAATTTATTTATTTCTGTATTTTTTCCAACTCTCCCTTCTCTTCAGTGCCGCCGAACATCGACGACTCGCTGACCTCGAGCGATGTGATTGTGCGCGAAGGTGACAACGTGACGCTCCGCTGCAAGGCGAAAGGCAGCCCCGAGCCATCGATTAAATGGAAACGAGACGATGGCAATAAAATCGTCGTAAACAAAACCCTGGGAGGTAAGTCTCGACCGTTCCTCCTCCTTCTTCCCCTCCATTTCCATCTCCTCTTTTACTACTTTCGCCTACTACAGATTCCACTCCCTTCTACCTTCTCAACCCACCTCCTGTATCTCCCCATTCCAGCACTTTCTGCTTCCCAACCCCTTCCGCTCCTTATCTTCATTCGCCTGCCATTTTCCTTTTCTTAGCTAGTGCTTGTCTTCCTAGTTGCTTCCTTCCTACACCTTCTTTATCTGCCTTCCTCTCCATTACTGGGAAATGTCGTTGTTTATGCCCTGAAAAATAAACCTACTCGGAGGATTCCTTTTGGAGTTGTTGGTGGTATCGGCAACAGAGATCGAAAGAAAGGCTTTCCAACTGAAGAGAGGCAAAAGCTCACTAATTAATTAATGAGAAAAGTGGCTAAATGTACGAGAGAAGCGTGTCTGCTGCTGAAAAATTTACTTAAAATGCCTTTATTGCACTTTTGGTCCTTATAGAGAAGAAAATGTGGTTGCGCTGGCTCCTGCTATCAGGCCATTTGTTGCAACTCTCATCTACCGCTTTCCTCCTTTCCACAATACGCCATCGATAAATTGGATCTTCATACTCTAACTCCGATACCTTGTCTCTTCATACCCTAATTCCCATCCATCAACTTCTGGCTACGTCGCCCACCTTGCGATACCTCAAACACCTCGCCTCACCTCCGCATACCGCACTTGTTCTTCTCTCTGAACTTTGCATGTTTTAGCCTCTAAAATAGATTGTTTTCGAAATTTAATTAAAAACTAATAATACTACTTGAACAACCGACAATAGATCCCTCACCTCCCTCGTCACCCGACCCCTACAACCTCTCTGTTTCTCTCTCTATCACTTTCGACAATCTTCCCCTTCGCCTAACTAACCTCACGATGCCATCTGCATTCGCCGCACTTAATACACACACATACGCACACATAAATTCAGCCAAATACATACGTGTGGTGCAATTGTGTGTGTGTGTGGGTGAGTGTGTGAGTGTGCTTCTGCCGGTTGTGTCACATGACATTGTCTCTTGTCACATATCCTTTCACAACGTTTCCTCTTGAGTTTCCCTTCTTTCGAAATAATGCAATTTTCCACTTGCTTCTACATCTACTACTTCTTCTACTTCTACTACTATTTCCGACGACCCGTTCCTTCGCCTATCGTGATCATTATCATGTTGTTGGCGTCATCCTGGCCGTTGTCGTTGGTGTCGTCCTCCACGTCATTGTTGGTGTCGTCCTCCACGTCGTCGTTGATGCCGTTGGCGATGTCGTTCTAGTCATGGACTTGGAAGGTGAGGCTCTGGAATTGGAGCGAATCTCTCGTCTGCATATGGGCGCCTACTTGTGCATCGCCTCGAACGGAGTTCCGCCGAGTGTGTCGAAGAGGATAAAAGTCAGCGTCGATTGTAAGTGTGTTCGTAATTTTCGATTTCTGCTGGCATCCAATTGGTATCTCTTTCTCACTCACTCTCTCTCTCTCCTTCCTTCTCTTTCTCGATGTGTTTTCCCTACGTTCACTCTTAGTTTCGCCGATGGTCTGGATACCAGATCAGCTGATTGGGGTTCCCATGTACTTCAATGTGACACTCGAGTGCTTCGTCGAGGCGAATCCGACGTCGTTGAATTATTGGACACGAGAAAATGATCAGATGATTACGGAGTCCATGAAATACAAGTAAGTGGTGGTTGTGGCGGTTGTGGTTAAGGATAGCACTAGGTAGCACTTGACCCGTGGCAAGTAGCTACTAGGGTTAATGGTACTTTAGTCGCCGAGACGACTCTCGTTGTTTGGTTCTCTTAACGAACCACTTGAACCAGGAGAGTTGGACGAGAGTGTTTGCAATTATCCACACCTTTGACCTACGTAATAACGTGTGGAAAAATATGTACCAGAAGTTAATTGAATCGAATGATCAGTGGATTGTTCTAGTGCAGTGCAGTTTTTCCGCATCTCGTGTTATATTTAATTACTATAAATTACTTGTTTACCCTATTCATAATATGAGTTCACAATGAGAGAGAATATATGAATATTTATATAGATATACTTATGACATGAAAGAACCTCGTATAAAACAATTACATTATGAATATTTGAATATGTTATTGAAACTAATGCTATTCACCATTTGAATTTTCCTGGGTTTGCACTGAGAAAAATTTGTGGACAATTATCTTTTAGCTTATGAAAATAGATATACTTATGACATGAAAGAACCTCGTATAAAACAATTACATTATGAATATTTGAATATGTTATTGAAACTAATGCTATTCACCATTTGAATTTTCCTGGGTTTGCACTGAGAAAAATTTGTGGACAATTATCTTTTAGCTTATGAAAATTGTACACACGTTTAACTTGAATAATAACAAACGTTTATTTGTTTTCACTAAAGTACTTTGTAATATGTGTTTTCGATATAAGTGTTCAATTAAAAATTATGTGTTGTATCTAAGGAAAAACGTGGCGTACATACACGATATAATGTTGAAATTGTGAATGATCTCAAAACTCGCCGTGTTATGGAGGTCGACTTTTTCTTACAACGAGCTGAAACCTGCATAATTGCGAAATAATTATGAGTAGTCATCGACTGTTATTGATTAGTTCATAGCTATAGTCGTGGGTACCTTGATGCCGTCCTTTGGATTTTCATGAAATGGATTTCGAGTATTCGATCGCACCGCGAAAATTGCGATTCAAGTGCGAGCGAAACATATTATTTTAATCTGGACATAGAAGCAGTACTAAAACAAACAAAACCAAAACAAGAGTATATTTTTTCGTGAAATCAATAAAGGCAATTGATATTCAGCAATTCCTATCGCTATTTAATAGGCTTTATAGAAGATCTATTGCTTAGTCTCTTTTTGGCGCTACAGCGAAGTGAAACGAAAACACGAACTTCGCACGAAACGCTATCGCTCTCCCGCTCGTCCAGCCCAGCGATCGGACGCATGTTGTCTCGGGCGCGTTATCTGTCTCGCTCTCTGGATGTCAGTGTTTTGAAGAAACAAAAACGCAACAAAACGTGATCCAGAAAAAATGCTGAACTTAACAACGGCCGTGACATCGTTGATAAGACTTGGCCTGGTCTTGTTGGCGATCCGCATGACAGAGACAGCAACATATCCCTACCGACAAGAAGAACAAGGGCGACGTCTGGTATCAGAACAACAAAATCACAACCAAATACAAGCGATACTGAACTACATGGACTCGTCGGTGGACCCATGCGACGACTTCTTCGCATACGCCTGCGGCAACTGGCCGAGCCACCACAACACGACGCGCTACACGGAGTCCACCGGCCTCGTCGACCACAAGATCAACAAGCGGTTCGCCCAACTGCTGGAGAACTACGATCCTGCCGACGACGATGCGATCCTTCGCATGGTTTGGACCTACTATCGCTCGTGCAAGCGGGAGAAGAAGATCCAGCTGCTGCGGTACGTCCAGCTGGTCCGTCCGGCGGAGCGGATCCACTGGCCGATCGTGGCGCGACGCCGGGGCATGCCGTGGCCCCGGGAGCGCTTCGACTGGTTCCTGACCCTCGGGAAGTTGCGGCGCTACGGCTTCAAGGGGGCGATTGTGGAGCACCTGGTGCTGCCGAAGACCGAGGACCGCGACCAGTACGTGATCGATCTGGACAAGGGCAATGCGGAGAACCCGCTGCCGTCGCGTGGTGTCATCCTGAGTCTGCTCGTGATGCTCGACGTCGATGTGGCCACGGCCAAGGCCATCCACGAGGACATCCGCAAGTTCGAGCGACGTCTGCAGGCGCTGCTGGAGATCGAGGACGAGTACGGGATGCTGGAGGTGACGGTGCGCGACCTTGAGGACGACCTGCCGCAGCTGAAGTGGCGCAAGTACCTGGCCAGCGTCCTGGGACGCAGCCTCGATGATGGTGAGGGTGCCGCTGACGGCGGCGACTTCGGCCTGCAGATCCGCAACTTCGAGTACTTCGTGCAGCTGGTGCAGCTGATGGAGGAGACGAAGCCGGAGACCGTGGCCAACTACATCATGGTCAAGTTCACGCAGTACCTGCTGGAGGACGGGGCGGTGCAGCCCGAGAAGATCCAGTGCATCGTGGACGTGCGCAGCAAGATGGACATGGCCACGAACCACATCTACCGACAGCGCTTCTACGGAACCAACGGTGCTGTCGATGGCGCCGTGGAAAAGGAGTTCGAGCAAGAGGTGACCACCATCATGGAGGCCCTGCGGAAGCAGTTCCTGCGGATGCTGCAGGCCAATCGACTGCACTTCAGACCGCTGGAGCTGGAGTTCATGCAGCGGAAGATTCGCGAGACGCGCATCAACATCGGGAATCTGCCGTCGTCGCTGGATCGTTCGGCGAGTTTTGTGCGCTCCTACTACGAAGGCGTTGAACTGCATCCGAAGAACTACTACAAGAACCACCTGGCCCTGCTGGAGCTGCGCTCGCGCAAGGAGCACCAACAGATCAGGTATCGGGTCGACAACCCCGAGGAGTACGTCTTCATCACCGACAGCGACTCGGCGCGCAGCTCCTCGCCGTACTACCTGATGCGCCGGAACCTGATAATCGTGCCCTACGGCATCCTCCAGCCGCCGATCTTCCACAAGAACCTGCATCCGCTGCTCAAGATGAGCCTGCTCGGCTTCCTGCTGGCCCACGAAATGGCCCACGGCTTCGACGTGTCCGGCCTGGCCTACAACTATCGCGGCAACTACGACGACGCCATCAGCGACAACATCACCGAGAACAAGCACTACGCCGGCTCCGTCCGGTGTCTGGAGCGCGAGACCACCGACAGCATCGACGAACGCATCGCCGACGTGGTCGGAATCCGGTTGGCCTACGACGCCTACTTCGGCGGCGAGCTGGGCGACCCCCAAGCCGGCTGGTCGTACAGCAGCCTCCCGCAGCGACGACTCTTCTTCCAGAACATGGCCCAGTTCTTCTGCGGCAGCCTGGCGGCCGACTTCCTCGACCACGACAGCGACAACGTGCGGCTGCAGCAGGCCCTGCTGAACTTCGACGAGTTCGCCGAGGAGTTCGGCTGCGACCTGGGTGACGCCATGCACCCGGAGCACAAGTGTCGCCTGTGGTAGGGCGGATCTCGAAACCCTCGATTTCCTGCATTTACTTGCCAGGAATGCCTCCATTAGTCATTGGTAGATAATGAATAGACGTGAGAAATATAATGGGAGAAAATCTGCTTCATTTGGAGTAATTTTGTAAATCAAAACAGATTCTTAAATATTTAGGTCAATATATTTTAAGACAATAAAAAGAAATACGAATATACTTGTCATATTTGGTACGAATATTAGTACATTTGATATATAAATTTAAAATTTATAAGAATTTTACTTAAGTAGCTAAAGTACAGTAAAAACAAAATATGAAACAAAAAGAAAATAAAAAGACTATACAAAAAATAATAATGATTAAATATAAGAGAAATAGGAAGGAGAAATTAGAAATAAATACTATCCATCAAGATTTACCATTTCCATCCAAAAGACATGCCGAGAATGATTGAATTAGAAAATCAAGGAAAGATATATGTTGTTATATATTTATTATATAATTTTATTATATTATCGTTTACATAAATAATCATAATAAAGTATTTAAACAGAGGAAATACATGAAGACAACAAATATTGGAGAAAATCATATTCAAAACTGTTGTTTGTAAATTAAGTTGAAGAGAAAAGGTTGAAATCGCAAAGCCAACATTTTAAGATGGTAGAGATTTCAAAAGAAGCTAATGTTCTAATACTCGAAAAATATTGAAATATCGAACTCAAACGGAAAGATCACGCGAAGGTATCATTATGGAGCTATAGTATTCCTGTAAAACTTCTGTCTACCCCATCGAACCCGCGCTATCAACAAAACAACAATGTGAAAGGCAGAGAACAAGGTTTATTTACAAACTCGGTGTTGACAACGCCCTCACCGGGGAGACCATCGGCTCACCAGAGGCGACAGCGGTTCCGGGACTGCATCTTGGCCCGTCGCTCGCAGTTGAACACCTTGGAGAAGTCCTCGAAGTTGGCCAGCGTCTGCAGGACGCGCAGCTCGTCGAGGGCGTGCTCCATGAAGGTCGACTGGCCGACCTGCGAATGGAGTTTGCCGCAGAAGAACTGCGCGAAGCTGATGAAGAACAACTGGCGACTGGTGAACTGAGGCAGCAGCGTCGATCGCTGGGAGCCGACCGCGTCGTCGGCCTCGGCGGCGCTGCTGAGGTTGCCGTGGAAGTAGGTCTCGTAGGCCAGCCGGAAGCCCTCGTAGTCGGCCAGCTTCTCGTTGAGGCTGCGCGACCCGGTCGCCAGCTCGTTCTGCATGCACCGCAGCCCGTGGATGAAGCGCTGGTTGGCGGCGATCTCCTCGCTGGGCCCCATGATGTTGCCCACGCTGTCGTAGTCGATGCCCGACGAGTCGAAGCCGTGCAGGAGCTCGTGGCCGATGATGAACCCGAGGACGGAGTACTTGAAGAGCTCCTTCAGCTGGCGGTGGTAGAGCGGCATCTGGAGGAAGCCGTACGGCACGATGATGATGTTGCGCGGCTTCACGTAGAACGGCGACGACGAGCTGCCGTTCCAGTCGTGCAGCACGTACGCCCCCGTCGAGGAGTTTCCGGGCGCGTCGTAGTCGAGGGTCTCGTGCGACTTCTCGACGGCCAAACGCAGCAGGCTCAACTGGTTCACGTAGAAGTTGTTCAGGTCGAGCTCGACGCGATCGTAGAACTCCTCGTAGTAGGCGGCGGAGGCGTTGCGCGGGGCGTTGCCCACCTGCAGCTGCATCGTGCTGATCTTCTCGAGCAGGGCGTCGACGATGGGCCGCTCCAACTGCAGCCGGTTGTCGCTGACGATCTCGTAGAACTTGGCCTTCAGGTGCTCGAAGATGTCGGCGACGATGCGGTCGTTCGCCTCGGTATCGCGATAGAAGTGCTCGCCGATCAGCTGGCTCATGATCAGCGGCATCGCGCGCCGCATGCTGGCGATGCACTCGACCTTGGAGATCTCGGCGGGACCGCGCTGCTTGAGGAACTGCAGGAAGCGCAGCATGATGTAGTGGCACTGGGTCTCCTTCGTGGTCCGATCGAGCAGCCGCACCAGTTCGCGCATGTACGGCACATTCTGGATGATCACAGTGGTGGCCAAATTCGTCTCGGGTCCCTTCAGCTGCCGCAGATAGCCGAGCCAGTCGATCTCCTCCATGTACTCCTGCAAGTAGCCCAGCTGCATCTCCTTGGCGCCCTCCTCGTCCTCGATCTCCTGCAGCTTGTGGAGCCGCTCCTCGAACTGGGTCACCTCGCGGGCGATGCGATTCGCCTCGCGCTTCGTCTGGCCGATGTCCAGCATCAGCTCGATCATGACGCCCTCGCCCATCGGCTCCGTCTCGCCGAGGTTCGGCTTGTCCAAGTAGATGCTGTTCGTGCTCGACTCGTCCCAGCGCGGCAGGACCTCCTCCTTGAGCAGGACGCCGTTCAGGCCGTACAGCCGCAACTTCGCGACCGTCTCGAGCCAGTCGAACTTCGTGTCGTTCCACTGGCGTCCGCCGCCGCCGCCTCCTCCGCCCCGTTGCAGCAGCGACCAGGACGACTCGAAGCCGGGCTGCACCAGCTGCAGGTACTTCTTGAGGTTGTACGGCTTGACCTTCTTGCAGGACTTGTAGTAGGTGCGCACCTTGCGGTAGATGCCGTCGAAGTCCGTCTCGGCACCGTTGTGGGAGTCGTTGCCGATGCGCTTCAGCAGGTGCTCGATCTTCTTGTTCAGCTCGAAGTCGAGCAGGCCCAGGGTGTCGCCGAAGTCCAGCTGCCCGCCGAGGCTTTGCTGCTGGGCCCAGTTGCCGCAGGCGAACTGATAGAAGTTCTCGCACGGACGCGCCGTCGTGTCCATGTAGTTCTGGATGTTTGTCGCCACGATCTGGTTGACGTTCACATGCCGCGACTCCGTCGTCGGGAAGACGCAGCTGCAGCAGCAACAACACAGCCAGTAGATCAACGCTATTATGTTGCTCAATTTAAACATGTTGGTCGTTTTGCACCCCACACAAAGGCGCTCGCATTCGTCTGATATATATGTCGATCTGTCCTTCTGTATATCTTGTCTTTTCGGGATTCCTTGTACTTCTTCTTATGCCTCTTTATGTTTATTGTTTGTTTTATATGAGTGGGTTTTTTTGGAAAGTTTTTACTTTGATCCGTCTTCAGACACTTGTTGCTGTCAACTAATTCCGAACAGAATCCCGCACAAAGTCGTTCTTCCTCGACTCAATGCTCCTCTCTGTGTGTGTCTCTCTCTCTTTCTCTCTGTTCCTCTCCTTCTGTTTGCCGCTGGATTAATCTCTATCCTCACTTTTTTCAATATCATTTTCATTCTGGTGTCGGCTTCCTTTTCTTTTAATTCCCTTTATATTTCGTTTGCTAACTTCTATTTCTATTTGCAAATTCTTTATCAGTTTTTACCTATTTTCGCACATTTGCATGGACCTTCCTTCCGCCCTCCCTTTGGCGACCCCATCTGTTCCGCGTACATTCGATCTATCTATCTGACTATATATGTGCAAATATAAATAACTCTATTACGTTTCGCTCGGGATGTCAGTCTTCATCTCGGCTGTCGGCCGACGTCTCTATTGTCGCCAGCCGCGAGTCTACCGACCGTCGTCCGTATTATTAATGATCTCATTTCGTATTCCTCAGAGTCTATTGATAATGATAATGGCTTCGTTTTCGCCTCAAGAACTCCGGCGCTCCGCACGCTCTTGTACTGCATGCACTTATGATTTGTTGTTTTGATTGTTTCGCTCGCACATCGATTATATTACGGCACTTAGTGGACGTTACTTTGCCATGGGATCGGCGAAAGCTACACGGAAAATATTTCTCGTAAAAAAGATTGATTCCAGGAGGAATTTCTGTGCCAAAGATGGGTCAAATTACCATTTGGATATCAAATGGTCCATATTACAGAAGAAGTGACAGTTTCTTCCAATGTCGCGTCAGATAGAACAAGCAATTAATCTATACAAAGTATTATAGGAAAGAGTGTGAGGGATAAGCGCTGAAAAGTGGAGAAACTATTGTATTGTGCTAATAACAAAGTGTGTGGGGCTTAGTTTATTTTTGTCATTGCGCTAGTAATCTCTTCACCTTGGCCTTGATTCCATTGAGACGTCCCCATCTTATCACAGTACAAAGGAAGACCCCGACGAATGTCTGTGTGTAGATTGTACAAGATGGAATGTCGGCAGAAGACAAGTACCAGAGACGAAGAAAAATGTGAACAAAACGGGAGCAAAGTGAGAAATATGCAAATGACTTTTAGAAATATTACAAAATAAATTACTTGAAAGAAGTTCAAAAAAATGTATGAGATAAGAATTTAGAATTTGTAAACAACTTTGGAGATATATTAAGTAGACATAATACAAATAAGAACGTAATATTTCGAGTGTAAACAGAGTAATTTATGTTGAATCGTATTTAAGTATTTTAAAGTTCAATGAACGCCTGAACTTTGTTCAGATGACTGCAAAAGAAAATGAAAAAAGGGGTGTGACATAGTTTTGGCTTATGAGAAGATAATTAATGGACTGAATATTACGTCTTAAATCAGTAGACTCCTAATGAGCATAACTACAAAAAGGAAAACACGATTATAGGGCTTTATTGACTCATTCACGTGAAGCCAATCGGAAACAAAAAATATTGGGGTTCCTATTAGGGTAGTAATTAATTATTTTTATATTCGATAAATCCCTGAATTTTGAGCATTTTAAATGATGAAGATAAATTGAAACTTTTTCGTTTAGCTTAATTAAATCGTTTGTTCTATTGTCTTTTATTATTTGCTGGAGTTAATGATTTTTCAATATAGAAAGGTAATTAATTGTAAACTAAAAAAGCGTGAATTGTATGGTTCAACATGCATTCATTTGTAATACGATAAATTAACGTAGAGCTAAGCTAATTTCTAATGAATGGAAAAACATAAAATATCAGAACTGAAATAACATTCCACATCATTGAGTCGGCTCTCAGCAACAATGCTCCATTAAACGATTATCCCTATCTATCCCACATTCATTCACCAACTTACTTGTTTCTCTCTCTCTCTCTCTCTCCGCCTGTCGCCCTTTGTTGTCGAAACGGAAACGGAATGCTCTCGTCAGGACGGAAACAATACCCGGAAACCCATCGTACAAGGCCACAATGCGTCTGACAATTACCAATGTCCAGAGGAGTGATTACGGGAGCTATAAGTGTGTCGCCAAAAATCCTCGTGGTGAAATGGATGGCACCATTAAGCTATACAGTAAGTGTCATTCTCAAATACATACATACACACATGCATACATCCGACTACACTCCCGCAGCAATTTGCTCGCAGCAAGGGTTGCCATTAGGCGGTCATTTTCCACTGGTTTGGAGTTCGATTTGAACCTTAAAGCTTGTTGATATAATTGAAAGACATTCATTTTTTTATCCAAATATTTTTCGTGGTCGTTGTAATTCAATATCCGACTGCTAAATATTGAATTTTTTTTATATTATTTCAAAATAGTTTCTTAGCTTGAATTTATAATTAAATGTAAAATTCGTTCTCTTTAAAAAGTAATTCCATCGTCATTTTCGCATCGTTGACAACCCTTTAAAACTCTACACCACAATCAGGACACCCACAAACGCAGCTCAACCACCACTTGTTTCTGTTGTTGTTGTGTTCACTCTCGTTCGCTCTTGTTGTTGTAGGTTTAAATTTTCAAAATTCATGCCGGGGCAGAGAGCGATAAAATTTTATCAATTTGACAGTGGTATCGTGTTCTACGACTAAACAACGATTTGGAACGGTTACGGAGTGGATCGGATCGGGTTGGATTGAGGAGGAAGCTTTGAGGGTGGAGAAGGATCCGACATTCGATTCGCTCTCACCCCACCTTCCTGTGTACTGTGTACGTCCTTTCGACATAATCATAATAATTGTGGTCAAAAGAGGCGTGGTTGTGTGCGTGTGTGGAACTTGCCTCTCTTCCCCTCCTGCCCTCCTTTGGTGTAGGGTGTCCGAGGTTGCATTGAAATACAATACACCTTTTTGGGGTTGTTGCTGTCGAGGGCAGCTTTTGTTGTTGGCACTGTGGGGTCACCATAGCCAATAGTAAAGTGAAGTGCAGTTGTTGTTAGCTCAATTTAGTGTGCATTAATTTAATTGATAGCCGAAGTATTTAAATTAATTTAAGTCACAGTAATTTAATCAGTTTAATTGACGCAATGCCAATTAAATATCGATGGTGATTTACATTATTGTGTTATCCAGGGAATGTTCAGTTGGAATCCCTAGTTTTCCCATTTAATCTCATTATATTAAGTTATACACGAAGGCCGATCGATGTGTAGTCAGATAATAGTGAATGTTTTATATTTTTTTTTTTGTGTTTTTATAATTAATCATTATTTGTGTACTCAAATTAGTTGTACTCAAATTAGTTGTATTCAAGTTAATTGAAAAATGATCATGCGAAAATTAAGAATTTGCATTTAAAATTGTTTTCACAAAATTTTCGTCTTCATGTCCTATTGCCAACAGACCGACCCAAGGATCAAAAATGGCGACCCCTGTCAAGCGGCCATTGTCCTCTGTCAACGGTGGCTCATCTGTGAGATCAGATAACGGCAATTGCGGCCATAAAATATTTAATATTTTCGGTATTAAACTCATAAAAGGTTCTCTTTGGATGCAAATCGAGAGATAAATACAAGCAAATGGAGCTAAATTAAAAGGTTGTTTGGGATTTAATGTTTTTATTTCATTATCCAGACATTTTTCATGGACTCTGTCAAAGGGAGGAAATAAGAGTGAAAGAGGGAAGAGGAAATGCAAAGGGAAGAGGAGTGGGAAAACGGGATATTTAATTAAATTCCACCATTTTCCATTTCACAAATATCGCAATTAGCCCAAAAGCATTTCATTTTAGCCACAAAATAGATTAAAACAAAGGGAGCATTGACAGAGCAAAATTCGCAACCAAATGAAAAAAAAACTAAACCAACAACAAAAAAGTGAAAACAAAGACAAATCTACAAAAAATAACAACAACATTCAAATACCACGCCTTTTGAGCTCAAAGCATTCGTGGGAAATTTCCGAAAATCCCGCAGCATGATTAGAATGGGAAGAAGGACGGGAAGAAAAAAGAGGGCAGGACGAGAGAGAGAGAGAGAGAGAGAGAGAACGAGAACGAGAAGGATTGAAGTGGCTAAATTAGTCACTCAGTCAGAACAGACACAAATCAATGGGTTTTCCCTCTCCTCTCACTCACTCACTCTCTCTTCTCCCACTCATGCTTATCACGTTCTTCCACCTCTTCATCACCACCCATGCAACCATATGCGCCTCCATTTTCCCTCTCATTCTTTCCCTTTTAATCTGCTCTCTCTTTCTATCTCACGCTCACTCTCTGGCTCTCCACGAACCTCAAGTTAAAAAGCGAAATAAATCTATTTTCACCCTTTAGCATTCAATTACCTTCGAGTGTCAGTGGGAGCAGAAGCAGAGAATTATTTCCCAACGGCAAGAAAGAGAGAGAGGGCGCGAAGGGAGTGGGGGAATGAAATCCCCTTGTATAGTGGTGAAAAAGCAATGAGTGCAAATGGGAAGTCAGAAAAAGAGAAACTGAAATAGACTGAGATACCAAATGCAGAGGCAGCAGAACAAAAAGAAAATCAGCTTCCACGGGCCTATGGATAGAGTGAGATAGTGCTAGTCAAGGAGAGAAAGAGATGGAGGAGAGAGATTGAGACAGATAGTGCCAGAGCCGGTGCTGGAGGAAGGAAAGGATTACTTTTCACACCTCAACACATTCATTTCCTGTCGCCTGTTTCCGCTGTGATTCGGAGCTTTTCACTTTGTCTTACTCCAGGGAAGGGTTCAAGAAGAAGACTATCCCATGGGAGGGGCCGTGGGTTGCTTGGTCCAAGTGGAATTTGTTGCTTTGGGTGAAGGCGAAGGTCGCAAGGGTTGTCGGAAGGAAGTGGGGAAGTTCCTGTTAGAAGAACGACGTCGAGGACATCGTTAGACGGAACTTTTTGCACTGATTACAAATCAACGCATCGGGACTTCCTTCAAAACAACATCGCTGATCTCTTCCTTCTCTGTTGCTAGCACTTTCCTTCCCATAGATAGATTCTCAAGGGAGTTTCCGCCTCTGTCATGGACATTATTGCCGATGATACCATCATCTTTGACTCCACTTCTGTCCCTGACTTCTTTCTCTGTCGGTCTTACTTTCTTCTCGTGTCGTGTTCTCTACTCGGTCGCGATCATCTGCTTCTCGAAATCTTGCTTCACTTCAACTCCCTTGACAGCCGCTCTCAATGGTCCGTTGCCACCTACTTCAGCGTACCGAGACTAC
Source organism: Coelopa pilipes (assembly GCA_947389925.1). Taxonomy (NCBI): domain Eukaryota; kingdom Metazoa; phylum Arthropoda; class Insecta; order Diptera; family Coelopidae; genus Coelopa; species Coelopa pilipes. The sequence goes on from OX376696.1 coordinate 2,940,406, forward strand.
TGGCAAGAATAATGGTAACAGCAACAATAATGGTAGCAACAACTGTAATGGCAACAGCAGCAGCAATGATGGCAACAAAACTACAACTACAAGGACAGCCAGATGAAGAACACCAAGAGTAACAAAAGAGTATCGAATGAAACCGAATTACTCTCTAGTAGAAGGACGAGGAGACGCGGGAGGAGGATGAGGAGGATAAGAAGGAGGATAGCAGTGGGTATGAGGAGGTGATTCATGGCCAATTCATTGCTTATTTATCACATCGACATCACCTCGGTTGGCGCGCTGGCGTCACTTAACTTTTCTCATTCATTACTTGTGTATGTGTGCCTCAGAATGTGTGTGTGTGTGGATGAGTATCAGAGTGTATGTGTTCGAAAGAGAAATACTACTGCTACTCCTTTCATTGTCATTTTGCTGCCGATGTTGTTGGTGTTGTCGTTGCCCATGATGTTGTGTTGTTGTTATAGTAGTTGTAGAGTCGCTGTAGCCCTTGCTGTTGTTGGCTGATATTGTTGTTGATGTCGGCGGCGATGTTGTTGTCGGTCACTAAAATTTCAATAAAAACCCATTTCCTGTACGTAGCCAACTCTTTCTCCCTTGCCCTTCACAGTCTCCGCCTTTCGCTGTCTCTCTCTATCTGCTTCAGCATTTCGCGCTCCCTCTTTCGATGGTGTTTCGTGATATTTATCACCGCTGTACATAAAATAAAAAATAAACTCCTCGCATGCGATCTGAGAAGAAGTGTAAAAAAAATAGGCGGCGGAAGAAATGAAAGACTAGAGGTAGCCATATGAAAGGGGAAAGAACGAGGGGCAAGAAAAGGACAAGGGCCAAAGAAAGTATAGGACCTATAGAAAAAAGAAACATTGAGACCACGTAAGGCAGTAATTGGAATGAGAGAGTAGGAGCGAGTGTGAATGAGCACAACAATTTCAGCGATTTCTCCTCGACGTTGAACTACATTTGCACTCTGGCACCGGCAAAGGCTCCAACGTACTTGCAACACCAACAACAACATTGGAATCGTAGACTGCTTTTTCTTGCTCGGACTGCCAGTGCAGGGGCTGGAACTACCTCATCGTCTGGGACTCCTTCCTTCCTTTCTTCCTACCTACCACATCCCTTGCTCTTTGCCTACAGTCGTCCTCCTTTGGCAAGATTATTGACGACAATTTGGTGGGAAAATTTATGACCACCGGATGAACTCTTGCGTTCGCCCGTCTGTCCGTCCCACTCTGGCCTGTTCCTGCACTTCGGTCGTCCGTCTCGCTCTACGCCTCCCCATCTATTCTTTCGAGTGGTTGGGCGGACAGACGACATCGAGCCAGACGTTGGCGGAACTTTTATTTTCTATACAGATTCTTGTTGTTGCTATTGCTATTGTTGTTGTTGGTGATGGCTCCTGAAATCGGGTAAGCGAAAAATCTCACGAATATGCAATGAAAATAAAAATTGCAATTTCTCGTTTAGTTTTTTTCTTTTTTTTTCTGGTAAAGTTTTTGTGTCTTCATTTCTTCTAGACTCATCTCAATTTTCTACTTGTCGCCACTTTTTTTCCTGTTCTTCTCGCTTTCCTGTTCTCCCTGTCCCTGTCTGTCTCATTCTTCCAACCGGTATGGCGGCCTTGTTAGCGGGAATTCAGCACACTTAGCCAAGTCATTGTTGCGCTCATTGTCTCTGCTTACCGAGCCCGACTCCCTCCCCGCTCTCTCCCTACTTTGCTCCACCTCATTCCATCCCTTTCACTCGCAGACCCCGATCGTTTTGTCAAACGTCCTGCCGGCCAACGACGAGTCGGCCGAACTGCCTTTTTATGGTCCTGCCGCCGTTGTAAACCCTCGCATTACATTATTATCACTCTGTTTCTCCGGCACCCCGTTTCTCCCCACTCTCTTGTCAGTCTGTTCTTCTGTCTAGTGTTCCCCCTCGCGTTCCTTTGTTCTCCTCTCTGTCTCCGTTTTCCCGGTGGAACTTCATTGTCCTTGGCGCGTGCTGAATCGCGCGAAGGCCAGGGATCATCGGAACGATGGACGGTCCCTGCGGAGGAGGCGAGAACTCGTGGATTTAGTGGGCAAGCGATGGGGAGAACCTGAGGGAGGACAATTTAGTGAGTGAGACGCGAGGAGAAAGAAAGGCTGCGCGAAAATATTAAATGATTAAATATGGTTCGGTGGAGAATTCAATTCGAAGAATTCGCTCGTTCGTTCGCCTTTTCGTTCATCGGCTTTCGTTTCTTATTGACTCTCGCGAGGGGGAGAGCGGAAGAGGGAACGACGCAGGACTTTCATTCGGGTTTTTGTCCTTCTCGTCGACTCCTTCGTGTGCTCTTGTTGTCGGCAGCGCCACCCCCGCCTACTGCCGGCAGACAAATGGCCACTTGGTAGTGATTTAGCACGCGAGAGGTCTTTTCTCTCTCCTTCCCCTCCCTCTCGCCCTGACGCTGTTGGTCGGCTCCAGGGGTTAATTTATCGAGTGTACCACGATTATGTTGTTGGGGGGGAAATTTGCGGAAAATTATGATTGAATTGGGTACATAAAAATGGGGGACGCCACTGACTGCGTTACTTGGGGTTGACCAAATGGATGGAAAGATAACGTTGGTAGCTTAACATTTGTTCTAATTGAAATTGTGGAATGAAATATTTTATCTTTATTAATTTTTCTATAGCATTTTTTAACTTTGATTTTTTTGTGTTATTACTTCTATATTATTTACAAAATAAATAATCTTTCGCACAACATCCTAATCAATGTTTAACTTTGTTCACCTCTAGTGTCGAGTCCGCCAACTACGCAGCCTCCGCCAACAACCACGACGTTGCAAAGGATCACAACAACAACAACGAAAAGCGGTTTCAACACCGCAAACTACGGAAATCTGCCAACAAATTCAGTAATTGTCATCGATAAATGTAAGTTTAATCATATTTTAATTATATTTTTCAATTAAATTTTTAATTTTGTTTTGACTTAAACACAAATATACACCCAAAAATTCCCACATAACAAGAATCAAAAACAACATAAACTAAAATTTAACCAACTTGTGAAATTTTAACAATCAACGTAATTCTTAAGTTTCCAAAATTTAATTAACACCGTTTGAAGTAACAGCATTATTTGTTCCTTGTTTCTTAAAATTTTTGTGTTCAGTGAATACCAAGTATTATTTAATTCAATAATAGTGAATCTTATCGTTTAAAACTCTGCACCGAAGAATTTTTCTCTGAACTCTGAACCTCTAAATTGCAGCCGGTTCGAAATACCAATCGAACTTGAACGAAATCGACAAGTCGGAGCAGAAACTGACTGGCGACAACCCCAAGGGCTACGACTGGTCCAAGGACAAGAGTGGGGCGGCCCGAGGCTGGAGCCGAGAGGCCGGGGCGACGTTGATCGCGTCGTGTTTGCTGCTCAGCCGAATGATGGGCGTCGTGTGTAGGAGGCGTGGTTTGAGCACAGGTTCGTTATCGGAGGCGTAAAACCTTGTACAACCTGGGGCGATTATTTTGTGCGAATCAAACACAATTATCAATTAACTAGAAATTCATGCTTTGGTAAATTACGAAAATGAAAATTTGAAAAATTACATTCAATTGAAGATATATAGAAGAAAACATTTCGTTAAGCAAAAAATTTCGAGTGCCAAAAATCGTTCTGTTCCAAAAGTTTTATTAGTTTTCAGTTGATTTTAAGTGAAATGAAATTGCCTATATATTAGAGTTGCAAAAACAAATAGAATATAAATGAAACACACACAGCTACACAAAATAACACGTTTATAGCAAATATACGGAATTATCGTAAGCATTATACAACACACAAACTAAACAAAGAGTATGAAAAACAACAAAAAAAAAAAAAAAAAAAAAATTAAAATGAAAAAATATTTTATACACAGCTGAAGAGGAAATTAATTGAAAAATGTTGCAATTGTTATGAATTATATTGTAAATAAATGAGTATGTGAATTAATATATACATAGAAATATAATTAAGTTGTAAAATACTAACACTATAATAGAACTAAAAACAATTACAGCCAACAACCAAAACTATTTATATAAACATACATATAGATATATATAAAATATTTATTAATTACAAATGAAGTAACCAGCTAAAATAATTAGCACGTATTGGATAACAATAAAATTCGTTCACAAACTCACACGAAACTATATTATTCTGTGTATTTATAATTAGGTCTGTGCTAGAAATTTATGAAACACAAAAACAAATTACAGCCACTACAACAAAAACAACCAGAGCAGTTCTATTTATTTTAAAGCTTACACAATGCATTGAAACTACATAAATCAAAAATTAAATGAACCTCATTGAATTAGTGTACACGGTAATAAAAACACTTGTTTTTTAATGTTCTTTTGATTATAATTTATGGGAAGCTATAAGGAATAAATCAAAATACCAAAAGTAAATGAATAGATAATAGATTGATATAAATATAAATTTACTACCGAAAACGAAGAAAATGCTGATAATTTAAATAGGTTTCCTGCTCTAACATAAGGCGGAAAAAATTTTTTAGAACGAAATAAATTAATATTAATACTAGATTCATACAAATTTCATGGATAATTTTCAAATTTACAATATAGTCATTTTTGATTTTCTTTTTGTTTTTGATGCATTTATTAAGAAACCAGAAATAAATTCCTCTTGACAGAAGAAATATAAAAGAGCTTAAAATCTATATACATACAATTGAAACCCAACATCGATCAAGTTCTTCATATTGATAATTTTTATAATTTCCTATTAAAAATGAGAATAAAAATTAACAAAAAATAAGTGTGTAAACATTGAGGTGAAATACCAACACATAAGGAATCAGAGTGACTACAGAACCTAGATGTAAGGGGCGCTAAGAGGCGTGGCAAATCGCGGCTACCACACAGAGAGCTCAGAATTAGGCAAAAAATATGAAAAGCTTTGTACTTAAACTGAAACCGGAGAAGAGAAGAAAAATAAACTCCGTAAAAGTGCGGGAAAGAAGAGTGTAAAATATGATAAAAGAATGCGTAGATGATGAAGAACAAGTTGATATTAATTTCTAAATGAAAAAGTATATATACAGACATATATATATATATATATATATATATAGCATTAAGTGTATTATGAATATATTATATGATTTATGAACATTGTGAAAAACGAACAGCTAAAAACACAGGAAATGTAAGAAATAAATAAATTAAACTATTATTTCAAATGCAAGAAAACCCTCTTCTTATTTTTCCCACAAATCTATAAACGGAATGCTTCGGGTTAGGAACCGACGACAAGATAATGAAAAGGTTTTCCTTGAAAAGAGGATATGAAAATAAAATTTTAATATTCAACAAAGAGAACATACATATGTTGATATTTCACTTCAATTCATCCTCGACTCTTCCCTCATTCTTTTTGGGTTTTCGTCAATGCTTTCTGCTACTGCTCTTCACTACCAACTCCTACTCATTCTGTACCTTTTCGTCGCTGGTCTTCTCCATTTCGATCTGCGTTTCCAGAGAAATTTCCTCTTTCTGTTGCTCAGTCCATCTGTCTCGTCCGCTCGTCGCTTTATTTGTGTGTATTGTCAATATTTGCGATGGCCATCATCGGTAAACAACAATATCATCATCCTTAGCTCCACATCCATCTTCATCTGCATCGGGTAACGGGCTTCACATGGTCGAGCTTCATCGTCATCGCCATCGTCATCAGTCGAAGTCCATCGAAAAATCCTGCAAGCGTTGCTCATTTGCTGTTGTCTCACTCACTGCATTTCCCATTTCCCTTACTCTTCCGCCCACACGGTCATCCTTCCTCCCCTTTACCCACTCAGTCTCCGCTGCTCTCTCTCTCTCTCTCTTTCTCACCTTCCTTTGCGACATCATCACTCGTTACCAAGGGCCATCGATGGCTCCGTCTCGCTCGTTTGGTCGCTCACTCGTTCCCCGTAGCCTCGTTGTGGATGCCGTTATAGTTGTTGTTATCGGTGTTGTTGCCCCACCCTCTTCTTCCGCATGTCCTGACATTTCGTTTTATAATTCCTCACTCAAGTACGAATTGTTGTTATTGATCCACACAGAATGCACCATGTTTGCCCACTCATCCTCATCTTCGTCCGGCACGTCCTTTGAGGTGCCCCCTATCGTTCCCTCTTGCTCTCTCTCTCTCTCTCGTTCTCTCTTTCCCTCCCTGGAGGCAGGCGGGCCGCAACCCCTCTTCTTATATCGAACTCTTTTGCGGTCAAATTGACGTCCGAGTCCATAGTTTCTCGGCTGCTGGTACATCACTCACTCACACGCCGCCCTCTCACTCACTCATACACTCACACACTCATACTTCCACTCCACTCACACTCAAACTGGCCCACTCACATCCACACAGAGTCATATCGGCTCTTCACTCACACGGACGCCCATGCAAGGACATTGTAAATAAACAGAACGTCTCGTTGGTCGGAAGCATTTGCTTCCGGTGTTGGTGTGCAGAGGACGATGTGTGTGTGCGTGTGTATGTGCGTTGTTGTGTTGGTGAGGTTGCATCATCCGGATGCGTTTCGAATTCGTATTTCGTTTGAGAAGTCTGCCTGTTCCTCTGGTTCCAGCACTTTTCTTCTCTCCCTCGACCGCTCGTCATCCCCAATCGACCATATGCCTGTCCATCCATCCACCCATCCATCAGTCTGTCCGTTTGTCTCTCTGTCAGTACGTTCCTCGGTATGTCTATGGTTATGTATGAGTGTGTACGACCGTGGGAGTGCATCGGTATGTGTGGGTGCTTGTGTGTAAATTGTATGCTATATTGTTGTTTTAGTTGCTTCCTTCGGCTTCTCGAGGCATGCAAAAACTCTCGGTATTTGCGGCATGCCCAGAGCGTGACTGAATTTTAAGGACTTTTCTTCTTATTTCTCTTCTCCAGCAGTTTCCTGTTCCCCTTCTCACTCCCTCTCTCTCGTTCAGTTTCATCTTTTCTTTGTTTTGTTATTACTCCCCACACTGGCACAATTTGCACAGGATGCACAAGGATATCGAGTGCTCTCATGCAATGGTACGAAATTTTGCATGACCAATTGACTGGTAGGAAATTTAATATGGATCCCATTTAAAGCACCGATACATTTAACGATACTCGTAGCACCCTCAGTCAATTTGATCCTACTTAAAACACACAGCCTAATGCACACTCTCACCCACTTTCCCACACTCACTCACTCACTCACTTACACATAAATTGTTGGTTCTTGGAAGACTCTGCAGTACACTTCGATTTCTCATGAAGAGCAGTTAGTAGGGGAAAGAGCAAAAAATTGCATGTGGTTGTGTATGGATATTCAAAGGTTTTAAAGCTTAATATTCTAATTTGAAACAAATAAGATATTTCGAATATCTTTCTCTTCTATCATGCGATCTCAAGCGCTCTCTATAAGAAGAGACCCATTGAAGATCGCGAGCCTACGACGCCTTCATGTCTCATCTTCAGATCTTTCCATGGTCCACTTTCCATTCCTCTTTCTCCTTCTTGTTCACACTTCTCCTCCACCATCTCCCCAACGATCTTCGTGATCGGTGGATTTCGATTGACGCCAGGTCATCGTAATAGCAACGACCTCTGGACGTCTTCTCATTCGCTTATCGACACGCGAAGATCCCATAGCAAGAGAAGAAAGAGAGTAAGAACGAAACCATATGGTGATTCATAAAGTCGGGAGAGGGATGGCAATATGGCATTGCGATGTGCCAAATACGTACTGATAACAGATGGCAAGAGGAGTAATAAACACAACGAGGGCGACAACAAGCATGAAAAAACCAACATTTCAAAATATTCAAACAAATTTGGTATGAACCGCAGAAATCCATGAAAACAATTCGCAGTTGAGAATAGAAAACGCGACGAATTAGACGAGAACGAAGAAAAACCAAATTAAACCGCTATTAAAAACATATACAGGATACAGACGGTGATGATCGGGAAGGAAATTTCAGCATTATGGATTATATTGATGATTACTGGCCTGCTTTCGAGATCAGCTCCTGCCGGCGGGATGCCTCAACGTCAGGAGGACGTCAACGGACCCCAGGCGGAACGAGTGAATCGGGAGCTGCTGCAGACGATCAAGAGCTACATGGACCTGGAGGAAAATCCCTGCGAGGACTTCTATCAGTACGCCTGCGGCAACTGGGAGTTCGAGCACTGGGACGAGCAGAAGTACGTGGACACGATCGGCAGTCTGGAGTACGAGACGAACGACGAGATGGCGAAAATACTGGAGCGCGTCATAGCCCGCGGATTCGGACGGCGGAACGCGATCTATCGGAAGCTAAAGGATTTCTATACGAGCTGCAAGGAGGCGGGTGGACGACAGGAGGTCATGGACTATTTGGACTTGCTGCCCCCTGAGGGCGAGGGCACGACGTGGCCGGAGCGACAGGGCGAGCGGCAGATGTCGTGGCAGGGCAAGAACTTCGCCTGGCTGCCGACGCTGGGCAAGCTGCGGGCCCACGGGCTCGACGACGTCCTCCTGAAGGCGGTGGTGAATGCGCAGAATGCGACGCATTACGTGCTGCAGCTGGACCGGGCCGAGCGCGTCGACTTCACGGCGACGGAGCGGCGTCGGGTGTGGCGGCTGGAGCGGTCGCCGCACTTTAGGGATCGCATCAGCGGCAGCCTGTTACTGATGTTCCGCGACAAGTTGGTCGCACTGCACGGCGGCTTCAACGACACGAGGCCGCCCCAAATGCTCACCATGCGCCAGCTGGAGGCGAAGGTGCCCGGCCTGCCGGTGCGGCAGTACCTGGAGCAACTGCTGCCGGCGCATGTCGTGTCGCGGGACGACTTCACGCTGCTGGTGGGCAACGTGGCCTACTTGCGGCGCCTGGTCGAGCTGGTCGGGCGGACTACGAAGGAGACCGTGGCTCACTACGTGAAGCTGCGTCTGATGACGCACGTCGAGGCGCAGCTGCCGGCATCCGAGTCGCCGCAGCACTGCATGCAGCTGCTGCGCCAGCTGATGCCGCTGGCCGTCGACTTCATGTACGAGCGCGAACACTACGCGGTACGGCGCAACGAGTCCGACGCCGTCATTCGGCGGGTGTTCGCGACCATGCAGGCCCGGTTCCTGGAGATCATCGAGCAGCACGCGGCCGAGCTGACCGAGGAGGAGTTGGAATTTCTGCGCGCCAAGATTCAGCTGATGCGCCTCAACATCGGCAACCTGCCGAGCGACGTCGGCGATGACTTCTACCATCGCTACTACCACACGCTGACGATCGAGCGGAACGCGTTCGCCCGGAATCTGGTCGCGGCGATGCGGCACCAGCAGGAGCGAGAACATTACTTGCTGCAGCTGCGCGACTTCGGGCCCGAGCACACGTTCTTCTCGTGGCGCGACGCCTCGCCCGCGTATCTGCAGACGTCGAATCTGCTGCTCATCCCGTTCGCGTACCTGCGGCGGCCGATCTTCCATCCGCGCTACCACGACCTCTTCCTCTTCGCCGAGCTGGGCAACACCCTGGGCCACGAGATCATCCACGGCTTCGACGTGTCCGGCCTGAAGTACGACGCGTGGGGCAGCCGCAGCGGGCTGTTCGGGCGCGCCATGCAGTCGCCGCGCTTCCTGGAGTCGTTGCAGTGTCTGCAGCGCGAGCCGACGTCCAGTGTGAACGAGAAGATCGCCGACTTCAGCGGCTTCCGGCTGGCCTACGAGTCGCACTTCCTGCGGCCGCACGTGCCGCACTTCCGGCTCGAGCGGACGCTGACCAACAAGCAGTTGTTCTTCGTGAAGTTCGCCCAGTTCTTCTGCGCCGTGAGTCCGAATCGCATCCGCTACGACGAGACGCACGACACGCCTTTCCAGCGCGTGCCGCAGGCCGTGGCCAACTACGAGGAATTCGCCAAGGAGTTCGGTTGCAAGCCGGGCACGCCCATGAATCCGGCGGTCAGGTGCACGTTGTGGTAGCGAGTGGTTAGTAGGAAGGTGCTAGTAGAAAATTCGTAATAAATTATAGTCTAATTTATGATGATCTTTTACTTAATTGGATCGCTTCCATTACTACCGTGTCGTCCTCGATTTACACAGGGTATTTTCTGTGAGTCCTTACAGCACTTTTGCTGAGAACTTCCGGGTTCTTGTTTTCTCCTGCGTCTCTTCTGTTCGTTTTCAAAGACATCGTTATGTTTCCTTCCTCCTTTAATTATCTTCAACTCTTTCTATGGCCTTCTTTCTGTTCTCTTAAGCAACTCTCAATAGCCGAACTCTCCAAACTTTCTCCTCATATCTGTGCTCATGATAGAGTTCCAGATTCTTCCAACTCGGATTTGCTCTCCTCACATTCTACTGCGTTGCTTCCTCTTCACGTGAGCCGGCCACGGCCCGCTGCCTCCTGAAGGGCCTCCTGCAACCCTCTCATATGTTCTCCATTTCTTTTCAGAAAGGAGAGAGAGGGAGAGGGAGATGTAGAGACCGAGAGGGTTGTGGAGAAAGATAGAGATAGGGTGAAGCAGAGGAAGGTTGTGGAAAGTGAAGGAGAAATGCCGGAAAGTTTCATTTAATTACCGCAGCGAGATATCCTTGACATACTAATTATCATGCATCACCGCAGTGGAAAGGATTTATCTCCCCTTTCGGCCTCTTGTCCGCGCTTGCTATCGCTCTCTCTCTCTCTCTCACTCTCTCTCTCTCTATGTTTCTATCGCTTTCCTTTTCTTTCTTTTTCTACCGCTTTTTGCCGCGCATTTGGACGAAATATGTTCAGTTTGACATTTCGCTCTAACGACTGTCAAGTATTTATTAGCTTCGGGTTGTGGCACGACCTCAAACATTTCTGTGTCGTGAGCGGGACGGACAGCCAGAGGGAGACCGAGAATGGTGGATTAAGTTCACTAGTGAGAATATGTTACGAAGGCACAAGACAGCTGTGGTTTTTACTGCATTGCGGAATTTAATTTAAAGCTAGGTCAATTGGTGCGCATAGTTTCAGAAATGTCGGCTTAAAGAAAATGTTCAGGAAATTAAATATATCAAAAACATTTCTCAGGAAAGCTGCGAATGAATTAAATAAGAAATCTTAAGAATACTTATCAAAAGAAATAAGTACAAACAAATAGTGGAAGAAAGAATAGTTTACTAAATGCTTAATTGGATCATAATGAAATACATACATCAAAAGACGATTTTATGCAAACATGAGCGTATTCAATAATGCTGTAATAAAATAATAAACAAATATTAATAATTCAGATTGCTTAACGAATAATAAATCTTATTATTCAAGAAATCATTTCAAATGCCATAAATTAAAGTAGTAGGAAAGACTATTGAATAGGAAAATGTTCCCAAGATAATTGCAATATGGGAATCACTACAATCTGTTGGATATAAATTTCTGAAAACTATTAAAATTCATTAAATCAAAAGCAAACCAATCGAACTCCATGTTATTCTAAGCAATGGACATAAATAACTCGGACAATCAACATGCAGGATTCGACAAATAAACAAAAATATTCTCATTGATCAAATGAACTCAGGACTCAATAACAACAACAACAATGACCAATATAAATCATATATTTCCGAGACATATTTTGGCAAAGTTTCCACATTCTACACCCTACAAGGATATCGTATGGGAGAGCAACAACAATTATAAATGATGCATTGATTACGAGCATCTCACCAAATACTCCTGGCCGAACATATCGGAAAAATACAAGGAGAGTGCGAGGTAGAGGGAGAAGGAAAAAATCCATATAAAGTTGATAAAATTTTCCATTTTATTTTAATCCCTAGCTGAGCTCCTGATTTGATTGCATTCTGTAGATTTTCGAGTGAACTTTTGTCGCTCGAGTCTCTCGAGACCACCACAACAACAGACATCTCTCTATCTTTCTCGCACACTCTTGCACACTACCTCTCCCGCTCTCGGTCGCTCAACCGCATGTGTTGTCACATTCACTCGAAGCCGAAAACCGAATCGAAGCCATGCGAAAACATAATTTGTATACCTTGAGCTCTATGCATATCGAACGATGTATGCAGATGTTTTTATTAAAATGTGCACAAATTTCCAACCACCTCGAGAGAGTGCTAGATAGATAGATGGAGAGAGAGAGAGAGAGAGAGAGAGAGAGAAGGATGCTATTGAAGGATAGTGTGTGCTAGAGTGAGATATCGAGATGGAAGTTAGTCGAAAATTGGATTTTATTGTGGGCCACAAGGGTCTTGTTAGTTTGTTGCCTGCCGCTTTTCACTTTTACGGTTTTGAAGCAAGTGTTTGACCTATCCACCTATCTTCCCCCTTCCCCTTCCCCACCACACACCCTCACCCACACACACATCTGAATATCTAGTGCCACCAGAATACGCTTGTGGTTTAGTTATGCATAAATTTCTAACCCAATTTTGTGTAGTTTATCATTTTATGGTTATTGCGAGAATTCATGAAATGCAAATAAATTATACGCATATCAAGGCGGGAGTGTGAGCAGGAAAGACTCAATTGACTTTCCTCCTCTTTACTCATCTTGTGGTATTTCTTCAACATGTTTGTTCGCATCTTGAAAGTTTCCTTCGAATTTTTCTTTGAATTCTTTTCCGAATGTAACTTGTTTTTTACATTTTTACATTATGCAATTTGATGAAATTGAACTTCAGAGAAATCAAAAATTGAACTTCGGAGAAATCGAAAATTAAAAATTATGGGTTTTATTTTTCTAGGCTGTGATTAAAAATTATATTCATGTGATAATATTCAATTCAATAACAGCAATACAAACAAACGGGCTGCAAACAATTATAAAATTAATGCAGAATTATAATAAAATCTTCAGGATAAACATTGAAGGATGAAATGCTAGGAATAGTGAAATGTTATATATAAATATCTGAATAATTAACTACAAATACAAATTAATAATTAATTAATAATATTTTTTCAAAGAACAAAAATAAAAGTGCTTATAGAAAAATAATTTATAGCGATAATAAAAGAAAAGAATACATAAATTTTGCATAAATTCAAGAGCCGCGGAAACCCCTACTAAGCCTGAACAAGAAAATACTTAAATTCCGCGAGTGCATTCGTGCACTCTGTCTCCTTCTACCTTCCTTTCTTCTTCCTCCTTCGCATGCACGACCCTGATATTGTACGGCAAGCGATCCATTTTATAACTATTTGCTGGTGGAACAACTGCTCCAGCGGAGCGAGAATAAAAAACCGTCGTATGCTCCGGTGCTTTCACCTGGGTTTCAAACCCGTTTTCAAAATGGATTAACATGGCTTTGAGCGATTTCATTGCGACGAACTTGACCCAGTATTTGTTTTTGTTGCCGTTGTCGCCGCGGAAGCTTCAACGAGGGGAAAACGTAATGAAAATAAAAACATCAAAAACAAATCAATTCGAGGTTCGAGGATTTCAGGTCAAGGAAAGGAAGAAAAATCCTGCGGCCATGGAGTGAAAACCATAACGATCTGCAAGAATTTCTCATTTAAATACCTTTTATTAAATAATCTTAAGACTAGAGGAAGGCTATTCGAAGACTACGGGATCACCACATGCCGAGGTCACCGACGTCACCACAGGTGGCACCTCTGCTCCGGATGCATGGCGCTACCCCGCGGACACTCGAAGACCTCGGCGAACTCGGGCATCTGCGCCAGGACGTAGTTCAGCCGCACGTTGTCCACGTCGTGGATGGGATCCTCCTCGTGGAACGTGGCCGGATCCTCAGCGGACCCGCAGAAGAACTGGGCGAACTGCAGGAAGAAGAGGCGCCCGGTGCGCGCCCGCCTATCGGGGTCGCGCAGGAAGGTCCTGATCGTCAGGTGGGTGCCGCTCACATCGGCGATGCGCTCGGACAGGTGCTGCGTGCCGACGTCCAGGCACGCGAGGTTCTCGCGGAACTGGCGGTTCGACACGATCGCCCGGTAGGCGGTGCGGTTCTTGGCCCCGTTGGCGTCGTACGCCAGGAAGGAGCTCTCGTAGCCGTGCATCAGCTCGTGACCCAGCATGTTGGCCAGGTCGCCGTAGAGCAGCGTGTCGCGGAAGTGGTGGCTGTAGAAGGGCAGCTGCAGGTAGGCGTACGGGATGATGATGATGTTGCCCAGGCAGTGGTAGAACGGCGACATGTCCAGGAAGTCGTCCAGGTCGGGCGGGTTCAGGTGGAACGCGTGCAGCGGACTGGCCAGATCGTGATCCCGCAGCGAGGCCCGGAAGTGCCAGTGGCCGTAGAAGTGGCGCAGGGCGTGCAGGTGGTTGTGATAGAAGTTCCCGTTCACGTGCAGGTTGCGCACGTACTCGCCGTAGAAGGCGTCGGCGGGGTTCGTCGACGGCAGGTTGCCGACGTTGAGGCGCATCCGGGCGATCTTGTGCCGCAGGTACTGCACCTCCGGCTCGGCCACGCCCATGGCGTTCTCCTGCAGGATGCGGTCGAACTCGCGCCGCAGCTCGTCGAAGATCCGCCGGATGATGGCGTCGCTGCGCGGTCGCTGCTGCGCGTAGAACGCGCGCTCGTAGACGTAGCTCATCGGCAGGTGGAGGTTCTGGCGCATGTGGCGCACGCAGTCGTAGCGCGTGGCGGGCGTGCGCAGGAAGTTCGGCGCCCGCTCGTCGCGCAGGTGCTGCAGGAACCGCGCCAGCGTGTACAGGAAGAGCGTCTCGCGGTCGGTCCGCTGCAGCAGCCCCACGATCGCCCGCACCGTCGCCAGGCGCTCGACCAGGACCGTCTCGGAGGCGTCGACGCGCCGCTCGAGGATCCGACCGAGGAACATCGGCCAGTCCAGGTGCCCGTCGCCGACCTCCGCCGTCAGCTGCTCGAGCGTCAGCTCCAGAAACACCAGCTCGTCCTCTTCGTCGTCATCATCATCATCGGCGTCGTCGACATCGCTGTCACTGCCTTTCGCAGATGTCGCGGACTCCACCCGCGTTATCACCGCGATCAGCTCGTCCTCGAAACCGCGCAGTTCTTCGGCGATCCTGCCGCGATCCTTCGTCGTGTACTCGCCGAGAACTCCAAAGACCTCCTCTATCGCGTTCGCTTCGTCCTCCTTGACGGCTCCGGTGCGATTCAGCCGCAGCCGCATGTCGACGTCGTGCGGCAACAGGGTCAGGCGGTGGTCGGTGGCATTGAAGGTCGTCACCTTGAGCTTGACGAAGTGCTCGCTGTAGCCGTAGCTCGCCAGGTCGGCGAGGGTCTGCAGCCAGTCGACCGGAGAAGACGAGGGCTGCGGTCGCCACAGATTCGACGTCTCGCGCAGCTGCTCGACGTAGCCGGCCAGCGACAGCCTCCCCGTGGTTCCGTCCGCCAACGACCGACAGACCTTGTAGTACTCGAAGACCTTCGACTGGACCGCGTCGAGCGACTCCACCAGGCGGCGCGATCGTCGGCTCGACTCCTCGCTCGGCGGCACCTCGATCTCATCCTGCCGAATGAGGTGCCTCTGCAGCCGCTCCTTCTCCTCGTCCTCCTGGTCCTCGCGCAGCCAGCCCTCGAACAGGTCCAGGTATCGGTGGGTCAGACGCTTGTCGCCCAGCTTCATCGTCGTCGTCTCGTTGGCGTGCTCCCGCCGCCAGTTGCTGCAGGCGAACTCGTGGAAGTCCTCGCACGGATCCGCCTCGAGGTTCATGTAACGCCGCAGTGTCTCCAAGTGCTCGCGGTTCAGGGTCTCGTCGCAGTCACGTGAAGAGCAGTCGGAGTCTGCTGTAACATTGAACAGTTGTTGGAATATCAGTTGATGATGATGTTGTTGTAATTGTTCTGATTGTCTTGTTGTTGTTGTTGTTGTGGTAGTTGTTGGTGCTGCTCTTATCGCACCCGTTGTCACCAGCAGAAGCAACAACGTCGTCGTAGCCGGCGTCATCACCAGCGGACAGCGCGCTTTATCTCGCTGCCAGACGCAGCTCGAGGCATCCATAACTCTTGGCCTGGCCTCCCTCGGACGCCTCCCGCCGTCTCTGTCTCTGTCTAACTCTAGTCGCTGCTGCTTCTTCCTCCGTTACCTTCTCCTCCTCCTATTGACCCCTCACTCGTTCCTCGTGTGATCTCTTCAGACTTCCCTCGGCGCTTGACTTCTCACACTTTCCCCTTGCCTTGTCTCGGGTTCTTTTCCGCCCGTCCCTCGTCTGACTTCAGCGGCTGCCGGTCGACTTGGCTCGTGTCGGCTTCGGCTCTCTCTCTCTCTCTCTTGGTGGTCGATGCGTCTGACGCTGGCCGCCTGCCTTCCGGAGACTCGAAAGTTGCTCTTTGCAGCAGCGCTTGATCGAAACTGTTTGATGTTTGATGAGGTTTTGTGTATTTTAGTGATTTTTTGTGGGATTTTTCTTTTTCGGCTTGTACCGTCTCTAGCCGGCGTCACAGTGGGACGAGACCGATGTGAAGTAAGCAAAAAGTATAAGAGAGAACAAGATGATTTATTAATAAATTTATAGCTTGATAATTGATAGTTTTATAGCTGGATTTTAATCCAATTTCTAAAAGTTATCTGTTATTATCAACACCACCCAAGACTGCACACAGTCGACTGGTGCCAAGATCACGCCATTTAATACTTTTATACTGAAATTTGCCCCACTGTGCCTTCCACGATACTACAATTCTCATGAATGAATTCCGTAGTAGCTCCAGTGCCTAATCTATGTTACAGATTTTGATTATATAAATTCCATAAACCCAAGGCATCTTCATACAGTCTACATCTCCACTTCTCTCCGTTATTCCATCGATCTCTCTCTCTCTCTCGACTCATCTCCCTATCTCACTCTCTGGTTAATGAACTGTATGACGCAATCTCAGGGAAGTCTTGCAGAAATCTCGATTTTTAGATTATGAAACACTTTTGAAGGAAGTCATCAAGTTTTCAGATATATTGAACATGAATCAGTAGTTAAAGCTGAAATCGAACAATGTAATTGAAATCTACTATCACTTTATTGAAAGCAATTTTAAATAATTTGATTTAATTAGAATTGCAAAAGTTTGAGGTTTCCAGGGACCGGAAGGTTGCTACATAGTCTTCGATTGAAACTAAATTAGTTGCATTGTAAGTTCAGATGATGAAAAGCAATTTCGCAATTTCGTCAGCGGGTTTCTAAGAAAGGGTCCGGTCCCATATATATATAACTATATATAGATAGTGTACTAGTTTGATCCCTACCCATCCGAGTGGGAGATAAGGGCACGACTGTACTGGAGGCGGCGATTGACGATCGCAAAAGATGATCGGCGAATCGTTTGCTGGCCAAAGTTTATTCAACGTCACGTGAATCAACGCGACGTCCCCAACCATACTGTGGAATCATTGAAAGTTAAGAAATTGAGGGAATTAATTAATTATTGTAAATGCTGTTCCTCATTTAAGTGTTTCAGGGGTTTTATGAAAATTGCGAATATTGCGCCTGCAGGCAACACTTTCCGAAAAACACAAATTGTGGAAAAGGGAAAATTTCATTTTCCGTAAAGTTCTCCGATTTGTGCTCAATTACCGGGAACAACTGCAGGCAACACGCACGCTTAACGCTCGCCAGAGGCGGAAAACGATTCCTTGAATCCTTTGTTCCGCATTCGCACTTCGCGCATTTTAATATTTTTCCAATTAAATTCCTCATTGCAACAAGATAAGCGCACTTGAAGGCCAAAGCCTCCATTAAAAGCCCCACTCATGGCCCACTTCGCGACGTCACGAGCCATCACAACACACGTCTCCCCACATCCCCCACCCCCCCCACAGCACTTCCCACCACTCCTCACCATAGCATGCATGGCATGGCAGGATTCTCCCCACATGTCGAGACCGCCCGACCCACGCAAACCAATCGGGCGCCGTCCCCTTGACCCTGGTCGCCTCGACTCGAGTGGAGTCGTGTCGGATCGGCTCGGGCCGGTAAGCGTGGTCTATGGAGTGCATGTAAAGAGATTAATTTTCATGTTTTTGCCGTTAATGAATTAATAAATTGAATTTTCATTTCGCATCCCGATACCCATGGCCATGGCTGCGACAATCCTTTCGTCCTTTCCGCCGGCTGGACGATCCTTTAAAGTGGCTGAGTTTCGCATACAAAGCGAAGGATTTCGCAATAAAATTTGTCTTTCACTTCTCTTTCGTCTTTATTTATTTATTTTTTTTCAGTGTTTATTGAAGTTTTTCATGTTTGTTTTTCCTGATAAACGTTGCATATTTTCAGGCAAGGAATTTTAACTTATTTTTGGCTCGTTGGCTCGTTGGTTCTCAACCAGAATGCGACAAATTTAATAATAATTTAATGAATAAATGAAAGTATAAAGTTATTTATAATATATATAAATCGTTGCTTTCAACACGCAGCCGTTCGAAACGGGGTTTTAATTGGAATTTCCCACAGTTGGGAATTTTAAACACTTGACTTTTCGATATTTTATTTCCTCTCTCGTTCGTGCTCTCTCCCTCTCTTCTCCTCTGAACTACCTGGGTTGGGATTTTTGTAATTGGTTTTTGCCGTTTCAAATTGTTTGGAATAATTTATTTCATGTTAATATTACATTATAAAAAAATATATCTTAAGATTTCCATAATTGCCGTGCTCATTACAATTGTTGCCAAGATTTACGTTTTTTTCAGTTTTTCATATGAAATGAGGATTGATTGGGAAATTTAATCCACCGAGGAGAAAATATTAATCATGCGAAAATTCGATGACTATTGCGTAAGAACTTCTTATTAACTTAATAAGAAGTTCATCGATACGTTCAATATTTTCAATTCACTGATGATGTTCGATGAACTTCCGAAACTCGACAAAGAAATGGCTGTCAGTGATAAGTGAATAATGTCTCGTTTCTTCTTTTCCATGAAAGTTTTGGTTTACCCTTTCTCTTATTCGAAATATTTACTTGCTTTATTTTAACTCTATACATTTCAACCCGTTGCCGTCTCTTGAGAATTTTGCACATTTTATTCTTTACTTAGTGTGTTTGTATATTTTTAAATACTTCCTCCTGGAATCCCTTTATTTGACTTTCACTTAAAAGCGGTCCTCTCGATGAGGACGGGGGCAGAAAATATCGAAATTACGCGATAATATTGCGACAAATATTAAATTACCTTTGGCTCTGACGCCGGTGGAATTTGCCCCACACCGTCGCCCCCCCCCCCCCTGTTGGCTGCAAATTTCACTTTTTTCGCCCGAGCTACTTATCCGACCGCACAAAGGCCACAAAAGCAAATAAAGTTAAAAAACATAATAAGAGAGAAAGAGAGACCGAGAGGCTATTGATAGAATGAGACGTGAAATCGAAGCCAGACGCCGTAATGACGCCGACAAAAACCGCGAAATTCAAATTCAAACAACGAACAAAAAACCGTGAAAATGTGCGGTTGGTTTGAGGCAGGCGAGGGAGGCTCGACTGAGGATGCAGGGGTTGACAAAAGGACGAAGGGCCAAAGGGACGAAGGGACAGTAGGATCGAAGCGACTGGGGGTAAATAAATAGAAATCGCGTCATTTGCAACACTAGACGCGAAAGTTTCGAGCGACGTCGACGGGGATTCCAGAGTTCGTGGAAGTCGGGGAACTCAAAGGTCGCCGAAGGTTTCTCTGGTCCTGGGGGAGACCGGAAGGCGACAGGGGAGCCGAGTACCGTCGCGACAGCGGAGATTGATGCAGAACTCTGCGAAGAAGGTTAGAACCGCGGAACAACGAACCATTGTGAGGTTGTGATTGCCGCATATTGAGCGATTGACACGCAAAGTGGAAGGCAGAAAGAAAATACCAGAGTGACTCAAGTATTTATTTCGAACTTCCGTTATTTTTGTGATATGAAAACATTTAAATACACTGTGAAAATTCCTTCCCTCAACCCGTCCGGCCTCTGCTCAATGACGAAGCTCGATGAAATTAGGCAGAGACAGTTCTTGTAGGACTTGGAAGACTTCGACTGAAAGGGTAAAAAGAACTGGAATTGAAGTAAACGGGCTGCAGGTCTGTCTCTATCACTTTCGTCTGTACTTCTCAATTTAGGGGAAATAAATCTAATTATTCGCATTCGCAGCCACATCGAGTCGCTTCCGTCAACACGTCTCTCGTCAGCTGCTGCCATCTGCTTTAACTCTCTGCCACACCCTCCGCGACCCACCTCTGGCACCTGCTCGACCCTTCTGACCCCTCGCCGCAACGACCTGACCACCGAACCAGATCGTTATCCACGACGGTGGCGCGTCGCGACTCAGCCCGGCTCAGCTCCTCTCCTCTCCTCACCCCTCGTCCTGTCGCAACCCGACTCGACTCGACACGATGCGATGCGATGTCTCATGTGTATCAATTTCCCTTTTGACACTGAGCATCAGACGAAATTTCAATTTAATTCTGTTGCAACTGTCGTCGTCGTCCTCGTCCTCATCCTCGTCGTCGTCTCGGGTGTTTCTGTGACCCGGGCTGCTCGCGAAGGCAGCTCACGTACGCTCACCTTAGCACACCATTAATGGACCATTAATGCGGAGACCGCGAACCCCAACTCGCCCCACTCTCCCTCACCCTCCTCATCTTCCTCCGCTTCCTCCGCTTCCCCTTCGGTTCCTCTCCTCTGTGCTGTATTGCAATCTGTTTATCCGAACACCGTCGTCGCTCTCCGAGGAAATGTGAGAAAAATCACGCGGACAACAGAACGGAGAGAGACAAAGAGAGAAGGGGAGGCATCGAGAGAGGGAGACGGAGGAGACGCCATGCAAACCAGCCAAGCAAATTGGCTTCTTAACAGGTTGCGGTGAGCGTAATTGAAAATTAACTCGTACATGCGAGACATAGAACTGAGAGACACGGAGAGAGGGAGGAGAAGACGGAGGGAGGAAGAGCAGGGTAGAGGGCGAAGTGAGTGGGGGCATCTGGCGGAAGGATAGATGGGAGGCGGTGGAGGCGCTTGTGCGAGACACGAAGCTGTTGTAATTAATACGTGAACCTGTCAATGCGTTCGCGTCGTGTTTCCCTGCTGTCAGCGTTCTGCGGACGTGTAGATGTGTCTGTGAGGGGCGTGGCGTGGCGAGGGAAGGGGAGGGGAGTGTGAGTGTGACCGGGAGGATCACACGGAGGAAGAAATCTCACTGGAGGACGTTTCACTGGAATTCCTGTGGCATCAGCAGGATGTGTTCTGAATAAAGAATCAGTTGCTGTCCTGGGAGATGTTTTTCATTCTCCTCCAACCCTATTTGTCTTCCTGCCATCTTTGTCAGACACACCTTGGCTTCCTAGTTCTGTCTCACTCTTGTGTCGCGTCCCTGTTGCGCTCTGGTAAATTAGCCGTGTTTGGTTGGATTTGAAAAGGAATTCATTATTACGGACTCGAGAGGATTCACTATGGAGGAAAGGATTCGGAATTCGGCAAGGCTTTGAAGAATTCCGGAAGGAGAAATCTGGCTTTAATATTCGTTATTAATTATTTAAAAGCAATATCTCTGCCTGAAATACATAATTGTAGAAATTACCCAGTTGTACCATTCAATCGGACTTGACGACATTGTTCTTAAAATTCACGTGTTTTTCGTTATCAATAAGTAAAAATTTTAAAAATCAACCTTCGTCTGTTCGGAATCAACGCAAATGGAAATTCCTTTTTCATGTTAATTAATTCGAAATTTTATATTCAAGTGAAAATCGACCTCAAGGGATAAATCAGTTAGTTCATTCACCCAGTGCACACAACGTTGTTACGGACGTTGTGGAGTTGTCCAATTGCAGTTGTTGTTTCTCCTGTAAAACAACTCAAAATGTCGCTCAAGAGAGCGAATTCCACTCAAAATTCTCGCACGCATGAGTGATCATCGAACTCAAAGCCATTTAAATTCATTTACGGACGTGACGCTTTGCACGTTTGGTGTTAATTTCGACGGAACAAAAGGAACAGAGCACCTTGTGTATGAAATATTGTGCACCGGAAATTGACATATTTAACACTGACTCACACATTCGCACACACTCTGCGATATACACAGCATATGTACGGGTGAATGTTCGAAAATGAAATATTAAAATTGTTGGAAAACATTTTGTTGAATTTTAATTGCAGCAAGTGACTGGATTTGATTGGCATCTGCACTTGTTGTTGCGTCTTGTTAATCCTCTTTGGTGTTTTTTAATTGTTATCGATTCTGGATCTGAATAAATTGAAATTTTGGGAAATTTGAGGTATTTACATTTGTGTAGCTAATATTTTAATTGAATTTATTTTCCACTGACAAACGATAGCACAGAAAGCTCTTTGAAGCGAAATATTAGCAGGAAATTGTTCTGCAATAAAAACATCAAAGGAACAGAAAAATTATGCTTTGTTCGAATTGCACGAGCCTCTGAAAATCAGTACATTTATTTTATTACATTAAATTCACTGGTATTTTATCAAAAGAGTTTAATTAAGAATTTAAAATGATCAACTTCAACACCTGTTGAATTCGGTGATTCCACTGGGAACATTTTTACAATTTGGCTTTTGCATTATTTTATTATATGATTTTTGGGTTATTTTATTAAAGATGTAAATGGATATTAAATTCTGTCATATACCAAAATGTGAGGTACAGTAGAGAAGCCCAGCGTTATATACATTAAAAATGAAATAATTAAATTGTGAAATTTCAGGCCTTAAATAAATAACGAGAATTGTGAATTTTAATTAAAATTAGTTTCGGGAAAATTTGCTGCACCCGTCGAAGTTGTGAAGGCTTATTAACACAAAATCGCAACGATGACCATAACAACAAAGTTGTCGTTTTGCACAGAGTGCATAATTAACACGATGTGCCCGAAATTTGACTAGGAGCAAATGTCCAACGAAACGTCAACAGAGAAAACGCCCGCAGACAAACCGACAGATCTGGACGACAGGTCGGACATATACATCGTTCGTACACATATTTCGTTCGACATGCGGACAATCTGAATAACGCATAGATAAGTGCGAATCGGACAGACTGATTGACGGAGAGGCAGACAAATTCACAGCAGATTGTCAGACAGACAGACAGTAAAGCAGTTTGTCAGTGGGATTGGCAGACAAAACGACAGACATCCCGAAACACGGCCGTCGGCATTGACCGACAAGTGGTGGTTACCGCGATAGACGGCTGCTAATACATAGAAATCCATTGAGA
The DNA here is from genome assembly GCA_947389925.1 of Coelopa pilipes. Classification (NCBI taxonomy): domain Eukaryota; kingdom Metazoa; phylum Arthropoda; class Insecta; order Diptera; family Coelopidae; genus Coelopa; species Coelopa pilipes. Next base: position 2,963,537 of record OX376696.1, read on the forward strand.
ACATGACGAAGCGATGGCTGAACGGAAGACCAGAATCAGGTGGAGTGCTGAAGGAAACCTTGTCCAAGATCAATAAGAAGAGTCGTTAAGGTGAGACGGACAGGCAGCAGAGACAAAGCGCTGAAAAGTGCGAGAGAGAAAGGGAGGGTCGGATAGAAAAGAAAGCTTCTCCGTGCACTCCAATTGTCTGATCCGGCTCTCAATTTAATTTGTTGCCAATGGAAAATGCAAAAATGAACTCGGTCAGAACCCAGCAACAGCAAGAATAAGAACAAGAACAAACAGCGTTGTTGACATTCAAATGTTGCCAGAACGGAAGTGAGAGCAATTCAAGGATATCCGGCGCTGCGTCCGCCATTTTCCGTTCGTGGTCGTCAAGGAATCAATGCCAGATTTTTTCACTTTTCCACAGTTTCTTTGCCCTTGTCTCTCCTTCACTCAGTTGGGTTTTTCCTTTTAAGGTTTTCTTTTTCACTCCTTTCCTGATCTTCATCCTTTTCGCCCTCCTTTGTTCGATTCGCGACTATGCAGTTGTTGTGGTTGTTGTTGTTGTGGTGATTTCTTGCCGGCTCTTTTCTTATTATTGGCTTTTCTCCTATTGTTGGTCCCTTCTTATTGCTTGTATTTTTTCTTATTGTTGCTGTTTTCATCATGGTCAGTATTTTGTTGTTGTTGTTGTTGTTTTTCGTGCTGTTGATGTTTTCCTCATTGTTGTTTCCTTGTTGTTGTTATTCCTCTTCCTATTCTCGGTGTTGCTGTTGTGATATGTGTAATATTGTTTATGTCATATTATTGCCGTGACACACCAAGACAGACAGAAAGTTCCCCACACACACACACTCACACACACAGCTACCCTCCTCCAGTGTCGCTCACGCACACGCGCACTCGAACATGCAGTGACAGCGGAAACGGAAATGGAAATTTATGCATATCCGTTGTGGTCAACACAATAATTCATCTCGCTTTGCGTGCGTTTGCATGTTGCGGTGAGTTGTTGTCCTCATGGTTGTTGTTGTTCTTGCTCTTGTTGTTCTTGTTGCTGTTTTTGTTATTGTTATTGCTCTTGCTGTCATTTTTGTTGTTGTTGTCGCAGGTCTTATTGACGTTTTCATTGTTGTACTATATTGTTGTTATTTTTGTTCTGTTCGTCGATTGTTGTTATTGTTGTTGTTGCCGTTGGTGTCGCCGCTGTCGCTGTTGACAATATTTACACATTTCCCATCCGTCCCGCTCTTGTTGTTGTTGTTGTTGTTCCTGTTGTGTTTTTTTTCCCCCTTTCCCACTGCATTTCAGATGGAATTGTTGAATTATTTCCCGGCCGATCGCCATTACACGGCGTTGCCAGGTTGCACTTTAACCCACAAACCCATTTTATGCACATTCTTTAAAGTCGCTTCTTCGGCCTCCTCCCGCCCTCCGAGGGCTCTCCGAAGGCTCTCTGAGGAGAGGGCGATCCATCAATCATGCAGAGGGTTCCCAGAAGCCCCGCGATGGATGATGGACCGATGATAGGACCGATGATGGAAGAATCTTCTCGGAAAGGTCGGAAAGAATCGACGTCGGGGAAGCGCAAACAAGGACCTTATCAAAGTGTGGAACGTCCGACCGATGTAAGAGGAAACAAACCCAGTTCATATAAGGGAAAATGTACTAAAATACATAATAGGGAAAATAAACTTAAATTCATATAAGGGAGAATAGATCCAAGTGAATAAATTCAAATCTGCGGTCGAGTGATTGAGAAGAATCCGGCGACTTCTTCCCTCCTGCTCCTCTGATCTATGATTTTCTGCTCGTGACCTCGCAGTGGGCACGCGGTTTGGTCGGGTTCGTGGAATCGACCGCATTTGTACAGAGTTCGGTATTAATTAAATTAATATTGATTTTGGCCGCGGGACTCCGTCAAAACATCAGCAGAAGCCGCCGTCCCGTCCTCCCTTTCCTCTCCTTCTCCCTCCCTCCCATCCTCTCTGTTCTTTTCATCTTCTCCCCACTCCACCTGCAGTCGGCCACAGTTGATTCGTGGCCTGGACGAACGCCTACGAGCCGCAGACAAACTTCAGACAGCAGCAACAACAACGATGGCGATAGCAGGAACAACAACAACAATAGCGACGGCAAAACTTACAACAACAACGACATCGGATATACATCTTATTATGGCATCGAAGCAACATGCAAGTCATTTCGCTTTGCCGCCAAAAAGTTTTCTCACTGAATTGGATTTTTCGCCCTCTCCGCCTCCGCCTACGCATCTCTCCATCTCATTCCCTCGCTATCGCGCTCTCTTTCACCATCCCTCTTCCTTCCTTCCTTCCTCTCTCTGTTCGCCCTCGGCGGCTTCGTCTGTTTAACCACCGACATTTGCCCACGGATTTCTCTGATTTCTTCATAAATTCGATGGGTCCAGGAGAAGAGAAGGAGAGAGAGAGACAGGAAGAGCTTTAGGAAGGGACGCCCAGGAGTAGGGAGGGGAAGAAGCGGCGAATTCAACGGTTGAGAGACCTCGACGTCAACACTGACGGCTCCATCGTTCCGCACCACCATCCCAATTGTTGTTGTTGGCATCGACAACGTTGTCGTCATCGCTGTCGGTCTTTCGCTCATCCCCGCCCACCGACCGCCCGACCGAGGTCGACGTGCCGTCGGTTGCACTTGTCAGATTATCCATCAAAAATTAATTATATTATTATAAATATAATAATAAGCTTTGGCATCGAGACTCGCGCCTTAGGAAGCCGCGATTGCCGGCCTCAGACACCGCCCGACACTGTGGACGGCGGAGAGAAGAGGAGAGGAGCGGGGAGGCGGAGGTGGGTGAAAAAGTTAAAAGACTTTGGCAAAGTTTGCACAGAGAGATCAAGAGTGGAAACGCGAAACGAGGAAATATTTAATGCCAAGAGAAAACTTAGATCGATTTGCGTTTATTTTACTGTTCTCCCACACAAGATTTCGTGCTTTAAAATTACATTTAAATTTCCCCGAAATAAGAATTGCTATCAAAACCTTGGACTCGATTTCAATACATCGCACCGAGTCGCGGTCGCCATGGCAAGGAAATTGAAAATTCTGTTGAAATATGTTTTCCGCTTGAATATGTATTTTCCAGCGCTGGCCATTAATTAATTGCGAGTGTTCAAGTTAAGTTGGTCCATAAATTAAGGATGAGTGGCGCAGGCTTTCTTGCTCTCGGCCTGAGTGTGAAACCCCGATCGAAATTCCCGATGGAATCGAATCGAGTCGAGGGACTGGACGGATATTGGCGGAAGCTTCAACAAGTCAAATACAGGGCTGCAACAACAGCAAAGGCCACAGCAACAATAACACAACGGAAGTCAGAACTTTTGCGAAAGCAAATACAACAATAAGAATAACAACAACAAAACCAATCCTTACATACATCGACAAGGTTTATACAAGAGCTTTCGGCAAAAAGTGCGTTTTTCCTTTCCGAACGTCGACCAAAAGTTTTTCCATGGAGGAAAATAGTTGAAGCCTATTGTTTTCGAGTCAACAAATGAAACACACACACACACACACACAACTATAGCCCCACACATTCACACGTACATTGCAACAACTCAACACTGACACATTTAAGCTGTCTTCAGTGATTAACGTCAGGTTTTTCCTTTTTCCTCAACCTTCCGTGTGTTTTGATTCTACTTGCTGTATTGCTGGAGATGATATGTGTTTGAGTGAATTGTTGTTGTTGTTTTGTTTGTTTGTAACCTGTCAGTTTGCGGTTTGTATTTGTCAAACATGTGTTTTATTGGATTTTTATCTTCAACGCCCGATCCGAGCCCGAGCCCGAGCCCAGGCGCAGGGAAAGCCAAGGATTCGCCCTCGTTCTCCATCAGCAAAGCCCAGAACTTCTCACCTTTCGTCCCGCCCACGTCTTCGCCCCGGCTTCCCTCCTGGCACCCCAGGGGTCGTCATCGCCCTGGGCTTCCAGTCGGCTGCCTATCGAAAGTTGCCCCAGGGAGGGTTGCGAGAGCAAACAAACTGTCGAATGCAAAAACAACTAAAACAACAACAGGTAGCGCCGGTGATGCCTCCACGCGGCAGCCGGGTAAACAGAGCGGTTGGCATGTGATTGAAATAATACCCAGATAAGCCTACTTATATTTTGTTCTTTTCCCTCTCACTCGATATGTGGTTGTTGCCTTTTCCCCTGCTCCACTTGTTCTCGTAGTTATGGTAGTGTTACAGTTGTTGTAGTTGTTGTTGTTTGATGTGATGTGATTTTGATGCCTTAGAGACAATGTTGAGCCTTTCTTTTCCCCGATCACGCGTTTTTCCACATCATCCGCACGTCTATTTGCGTAGCCTTCCTGTACGTGTGCGGGTGTGTGTGTGTGTGTGTGTACCTGAGTGTGCGTGTGTATGTGTGTGTCGCATTGCAAATGATCTCTCGGCTGTAAATGAAAATCATTTACTCTGACAAGTTGACAGTTTTCTCGATTTCCTCATGTGATTTGCGATTTTCTCCCTGTCCCAGGCCTGACTCACACTCATGTGTGTGTGTGTGTGTGTGGGTGTTGCTTTTTGTAGCCAATGGCAGGGATTTTTTATTAGCACCACATTTCCATTGAATTGGCTTAGACAGAACATCGTACCAAGGTGGAGCGAGCAGTGAGAGTTGTGATTGAACGGGGGCGTATGAGTGATATCAATTTATTCACTCATTAAAGTCAGACGAGCGCCCAGGAAATTGACGTTGTTCGTACTTGTGGAAGGCTCTGCTTTTGGAATTGAAGTGTTTGACATATTTTCTATGATATTCAAAATTATATCCTTGGAAAAAACCAATCAAAGGCTTGCAGAAAATGATTTAATTAAGAAATTTTTAAGGAAGTAATGAGTAAAATCCAATAAAATATTATAGAATATATATAAATTAATGTCGTATATTTATACATTTATTTTATTTCTCGCGTGAATAATTAATCTACCGCCTTAATCACTCATAATCATACACGATGCCCTTCGTCGCTTGCCAAAGTAAATTTGATTCCCCTCTCCGTCATGTGCCATGGGTCGTGCGGCCCTTCATCGCCGATCATCCCGGCCTGCGCTTGACACTTTCTGTCTCTCCCCGTCTTCGTCCTTTCTTCCGACCCATCATCAAATTAATTTACACATCGCATCACATCGCATCGCATCGCATCGCCTCACATCGCTTCGCGTTCAGCTCACCTGATTTGCTGTGAACTTTAATTGAGTTTAATTTCATTGATCTCTCGCTCGCTCCCACCGATTTCTCTCCCGTTCTCTCTCTGTGTCCCACTCGTCTCGCTCGTTCGCTCGTTCGTCGTGTGTCTCGGAAACTAATCAGAATTTAAGTTAATTTCGTGTATGCAATCTTTGATCCGAAATCTGACGCGCAAATAAATTTTGACGGATTCCCAGATAGAGCGCAGACTTGGAGGCGAGTCGAGAAGAGAAGGGGAGAAGGAGAGGGGGAGAGACAGGAAAGAGAGGGAGCGAAAGAAGAAGAGAGTGAGTGAGAGAGAGATATGTATAGACATGCACGGAGATGTGCCGATACATCCATTTGGGGAGATGGAGCGAGCAGCACGAGTTCGAAACTCGTTCAATAATCAACAAACTCACACAGGCACCCAAACACATACACGCAGGCACACCCACACACACACACTCACTCACTCACATGTATAAGTCAACCCACATGCACATGGCATGTGCGCGAGATTCACTTATCGCTCAATCGGCATCGTCTCGTCTCCCTCTTTCTCCATCCGGTTCTCCCTCCGTCTTCTGTCCAACCCTCAACCGTCCGACCGCCCGTCGCCGGTCTGTCCATGTATTGCTGTCTATCCTCCGCCATTTGCAGGCGGATGTCAATGGGTTCGTCGTTGTCGTGACTGCGACGAATCGATGCCACTGATTTGACCAAAGTGCACGATGCTCAGATTTGGCAACTGTGGCAACGCAAATTAAAGGTGAATCGCAAAATTGATGGAAGGTCGATGGGATGTTGCAAGGATGTGGCATAATTAAACGCAAACAGTTGAAACCGGGAGGTGGCGAACGGGCGAAGGGAGTCGGGCTCAACGGCTGAGAGTTCAGGATGACCGGCCATGGTGGAGATGATGGCGAAAGGATTTAAGGTGGATGCATCAAGGCTAATGTAAAAAAATAATATTGCAAGCAGAAGTAGAAGCACAAAGTGAAATAATATTTGGGAAAAGCTCGAGATGGTTGACAATTTGAATTTAGTAAATTGGAAAACATCAAGACTCTAATTTTAAGGGAATTTTCTCCCCTCTGTCTTGTTTTTTTGTTTTGTAATTTCTGGTTTAATGAGGGAATTTTCCAAATTGAAAAGCACTGCTTCATTGCCCTCGTTGTGAACCCAGCCGCGGTCATCCCGACGCCGACTGCAACCCCCACTCGAACCCAGCCGATCAACCCCATTTCATCAGAGGCGCGACGATGCTGATGACATTTTTCGCTGCTCCCCAGCCCCAAATAGTCGTCATTGTGGTCGCTGCCGCCGTTGTGCGCTGGACGTTGAACCCTTTTCGGCATCCGTCGTCGTTGGCTCCGACATAAACATGAAAATTTTACAAGTTAAACCTCATTAAAACCTTCTGCAGCCACCAACAACACCAACTGGTCCAATCACAGCATTTCCAATTTTTTCATCTGCCTCTTAAATATTAAAAAACCACCATCCCTTTTTACACTGCCGAACGTTCGACGACCCTCTAAAAAGGGACCCGTTTTAAATTATGATTACAAATTAAATACTTAATGACATGTCGGTGGAAAATAAAGCTACTTAGCGTAAGATGTGACTCTTGAGGGGCTTCCATTAAAAATGCAAGGAGAGTTAAATATAGAAAATTTATAATGTAATCAAATCAAGTGAATTTCTTAAAACTTTACCGCTTTGTGTTATGAAAGAAATCGTGGACATTTTAAAAAGTATTCGGACGAAAAAAACAACAACATGTATATCTTCTCTAACTGAAAAGATGCAGAAAAAAAAACACAATTTCAAAAACTTCCAATCATCCATTTTTTTGTTTTTTAATCCCAATTAGCTTAAGGCTGCCACTGACCCAGGGCCACATTTTGTATTAATAACGAAATAAATAACAAATCAGGTCTACAGAGAAAAACCTCTCGAAACGCCCGACGAGCGGTGGCCGCGGGAGGCAACAACAATGGCAATTACAACAAATGGATGTCCTTGGGAATAATATAAAAAACGCCGGCTCCTACATTCGTAATGAACGCTTAGCTTATCGCCATGATTACCTCGCTGGAAGTCGACTCGACACACGCGTTCCTGTGTCCACATAAAGCTTCATGGCCGAAACCAAAGCCATTGTCCTGGCCGAGGGAACACCACAGACCACCACTGAAGGACCAACAAAGAAGGACGACCACCGAAGGACAACAATCGCTGGCCGCGGGCTCAAAAGTTAATTTGGTTGATTATCAGAGGCCCAAGGAATTTTTTTTCATTTCGTTTTCTCTCTTGGCTATTTGAAATTTATTAGCCAAGGTGTCCCGGGAGGCCGAAGGCGGTGGAGGACGCGATGGTGGACGCGAAGGGGGAGGAGGTGTTCGAGTGGGCAACGACGCTCATTTAGTAAGCAGTTGGCCCCAGGCCCCATTGCAGGAGGGGAAGGAGGAAAAGAAGGAGGAGTCAAGTCAGGTTTATGGGAACAGGGCAGGTGGATAGAGACGAGGGCAGCTTGATGAAGACAGGAGCAGGCTGTTGGAGCTAAAGGGGTCCATGGAAGAATAATAGTGGCCAGGCCAACGGATGCTAGTCATCTCCTCTATCGCCCGAGCAGCTTTTGGCTTGGTTCCAATTTGTCAAACTCTAACCCGGGACTCAATTTTGTGTGTGAACTCAGTGATCAATCATGATCCATTGAACGATAGCGAGAACGACAACTAGAACGAGAAGATAGAGGTCATCATGAGTAATTACGGCCAGCTACCGAAGCTACTGGAAGAATCTTCCGCATTAATTTGTTCTGAAAATTGATCTCCTTCCCTGCGCCCTAATGACACGCCTTGTGCTGGTTCTCCCAGTGGTTGCCGAAGGATATTGCTAAAACTCAAACGAGTGCCTGGAGGCGGGACGGTAGGAATGAAAACAAAAACGATGGCAATGAAAAACAGCCACAGCAGCAACAACATCAATGCGACAAACAACATCAGCAACACCTTTACCAACATCCACCTCCAACAAAAACATCTTTACCGCCACTTCCATCAACAACAAGAACAACACTAACGACAATTATGTTTACTCTCCAATATTCGCCTTGCCTTTTTACGACTCCTCCCGCCGCGCCAGACCCCACTCGCCACCTCTCGCCACCCCACCACGAGCCGCCTCCTGCACCTCCCAGGTTTCTCCAACATCGTCCTCAACCTCAGCTGCTTTGCCTTGGCCTCCGCCGCTTCATCATTCTCTAACTGCTCGAACTTCCCTCGTGCCCCCCACCACCTCCACACCTCCACCCCCTCAGCCGTCCTCGTCGTCCTCATCATCGCTTTAATCTGTCGTTTAAAAGCGTATCCTGTCGCGAGCTCCAGCTCCCAAGTAGAGCCCGCCTGGGGCCACCGGGCGTCAGGAGTCGCGCGCCGGGCTGTGGAGGCAGTCGAGGGTCCCCCGGGTCTCTGTGTGGTGGGGCGATGTTAACGGTTTATTGGCTGCACGCGCACCCGTGGCAACCCTGCGAGTCAACAAACCAATTCTTTACATTTCTTAAACAATTTTTATGGCGCAAACAAATCCAGGTTCCATCGTTCCAACGGTCTCTCGCTCCGTCTTTCGCTGGCGCTCGCCCTCATTCTTTTTCCGTCCGAGGGCTCGCCTCACTCACTCTCGGTCCCTCGCTGTCCTCTTTGGCTTCCTCGCTCCTGGTGACAGTGGCTCGTCGCAAGGTGAGGGCCGTGGGCGGGACAGGAGGGCGAGGGGTTGCGGGGTCGCGGCGAGGGTGATAAACGTGACTTGACATACTAATCTTTGGACCGTGGCACCCGAGTGGACCGAGGCACGGGGGACGGACAGGGGGCGTGGTCGGTCCGCGGTTGATAAGGTTTGCTTTGTGTTTTCTTAATTTGAGCTCAATTTTTTTCTCCACTCCTCGTTTTGCTCACTCTTTCGCTTCACTTCTTTCGCTTACTTTTGTGGTGAGAATTTTTCTTTTTCTTTCGATGGTTGTTTTTCGCTCCCCTCACTCGAACGACGGAGATTTCCATTTGGCGTTAATTTTCATAAATTTCATTAAAAGGCAGCGGTAAATAATTGTGGGAACATCGTGGGTGCAAGGAAGAGGGTGGGAGAACAATTGAAGTGAAGGAGAGGAGGGCGGATGGAGTCAAAGAAACGCGGTCAAGGGTTGCCAGTTGAAAAGGGTGGCGAAAACTCACAATTAGGAATAAAAATCTAGATATAGGAAACATAATTTTAATTAATATATTTTGTCTGCTTTCTTTTGTATTTAATCAGCAAAATATATTTTATGATAGTTTTCTATAAATAGAAGTTCAAAGTGTGAGAAAGTCTGATATAAATAGTTAACATTCCATAACTTCTTAATTTTCATGATAACAAATATATTTGCAACAAGAACGAATTATTTCTATTACAAATTGTATAAATAAATATATACTTAACAATCAAAGCTGTTATTTTTTATCCATTATTTTCGTGATGCAAAGTTTATCGGTGAAGCAAGCATTAAATATATCATGTAATGTTATAAGAATTGTGTACATATGAACTAAAATGTGAAACAATTCATATGTAGGAAATTTTTCCATAGTTATACATTTAAGTGTTTAAATTTCTTGCCAAATCTCCCATCGCATTCAAGCACTGCAACTAGAAAGCTATTTATTGCCAAATCTGGTTCGAACGGCAATCTTTTCTCACTTATGAACCGCACCTGACTCGTGCCGTCTCGTTCCCTCCGCCAACGTCCCGTACTCCAGCACCGTAGTGCTTGAAAATGCAGCAAAATGAAATCCCGCATTAATTTTCCACGTGCCTAATCGTTCGGCAGCAGGAGCGACAGCAGAAGCTGGAGCCACGGTCGTCCACGGGCCGCCGTCCGTGGCCGAGGGAGTCGCTCGATGCCTGGTCACATGTCACATGTTTAATCTCATCTCATTTGCAACGGGACAGAGCGGGCCGGTATTAGCCGAGAGGGAGAAGGCGAGCAGGATAGAAAGAGGACGAGGGAAGGAGAGGGAGAGCGAGAGGGAGAGATTTGCGTTTTCGATTTTCGCTCACAGAGCTCGAATGACAGAATTTACTCACAAACGTGGACAAAATCAAAAATAATGAGCGATTTATATCACTGCGGTGATGCCGGACCCCGGAGCTGACGTTGGTGATGCTGTTTTCGTTGTTGTTGTATTCCGAGTTGTTGTTGTTGTTGCAGTGCCACCGCCGGCAACAAACAATGCACTGGATGCCTTTTAACTCGTTGGCTGTCATTTATTGTAGACGCAGCATGAAGCGGCAATAAATGCTCCACCATGAGCAACATCAGCGTTGGCAACGCTAGCAGCAGCAGCCGCACCAGCACCAACGAACAACAACAAAAGTATTAGAGGCACCAACAACAACGAAAACAAGTTTCCACAGTTTGAATGGTAGATTGGAAGCAGCAAAAGCAACAACAGCAGCAAATACCAACAACGACGGAAAGAGAGCAACAACAACTGCACCTAGAAGCGTCAACAGGAACATTAACAACAACAACAAGGGCAACAGCAAGGATTAAAACGAATGCAATAACAACAATACGGCATCGGTGCATCAATGGCAAAAATAACAAGGACACCAACAAGAAGGCAGCAAGCAGCAACAACAAGAGCGCTGCAGCAACACAGGAATAGAAACAACAGGAACTACAAAATCAACAATAACAACAACAACAACAATGGCAACTAGACATCAACAACAATAACTGTTTTGAATGGTTTTAAGCAGACAAAAGTCAATTCCGCTTGTTATGGCTGCGGACCCAAATTATTCGAGCGTCGGAATGAAATACACTGGAAGAAATTTGGCTTTGAATGATAGAGATTTTTGTTCTATTTTTACTAAGAAATTGTTAATTTCGATTAAACTAAATTAAATTGAAATTTGTTTTTTTTGCTTGTTCAAAGGCAATTATTGGATGAAATAAATTATAAAAATATTAAAATGTATTGAAAATCATTTCCTATAATTATTCCAGGAAATGAAAAATTTTTCAAATATATTATTGAACAAGGATGTATTAAAGTTAAATATAATACAATTTAAATCGGCCTGGACCACTAAGAACTATTGTTTCGCATGTATAGATAACAATAACAAATATTTTGTTTGCTTATCACATGTAATAAATTCAGTTAATAATATACACGGAAAAGTTGGTCATCACCGTACTATATTGTATGCTATAATATTATAATTGTGTTTTATTTCCAACCAGCATTTTCCAGTGCATCACATCACGTCGCCCATTTAGCGATACATTACGCAATTCGACTGGAGTAGAGACTGAAGAGCAGTTAAATTATCCCGCAAAAGAGTGGAAATCACCGAATAAATACCGCCGTAGACAGTGGTCGAGCCCGGTATAATTAAATTTGTCCCCACGTCAATCAATGGACTTCACTCCCTTTCGGTCACTCACATCTCATTCTCTCTTTCTCTCATTAACTCACTCATTTCTCCTCCATTCACATGTCTCTCATTCTAAACCACTAGTTCCAAATCTTTTTAACTCCATTACTGAAGTCAAATCAAGTCCCCAACTCTGGCCTCGCTGCATTTATTCTAATCATGACTGTTTATCTCTCTCTCTCTCTCTCTCTCGCTCCTTATTTGTTTTCCTGCCATTTCTCTGTCCCCTCAATATCAGTTTAGAGCGAAACGATTTCGAGTGAGTATTGTAAATTTGAATGGAATTTGAATTCTGAAATTGTTTCCACAACATCAACTTCATTATCGCATTTTGGAGCCCGGCTCAGAGGCAGCAGAGGTGCGAAGCATTTGTGAGGGGGATTCGATGAAAGAGTCCAGATTATTCATGATTCCCAGAAACAATTAACAAATAACAAATTTGTAGTGAACTCGAGTGGAGTTTCATGGCATTAACAAAATTTTCAGCTTACGGGGAAACCCCGAGTGGATTCGGAAAATCTCTGCTGATCTCTGAAATCTCACAAAGTCCCGGAAATCGTGAAAATCCCAAAATGCTCACAAAATATGATTTACTTGCGTAAATTCACTCCATCGCTCTCTCTCCCCCTCTCTCTCTCTCTCGTTCTGCCTCCCTCTTTGTGTGAAATCAACTGAGGATTGAATTATTTAAGGCTGCACCGAGACTGCCGAAGGGTTGCCACAGGGCACCGCGGTGTTCGGTTTTGTGTGTTTCCAACTACGTGGCCAACGACGACCAATGTGGGAAAAAATTAGAAAGAATCAAATCAAAGTAACAACAATTATGCTGACTACAAAAACACTGGCAACAACAATAACAAAAACAAAAACAACCACAAGTGAACAATTACCAAACGCAGCGAGTGCCAGCGCAACGTCAGTGTTGCCCACATCTGGCAACGCCGAGCGCTCGTGTTGCCGCACTGTTCGCCAATTGAAATTTTAGAAAATATATTTCCGACTAACGAAAATAAATTGATCATGTTGTTGTTGTTGTTGTCGTCGTCGATGTGTTGACTATTGTTGTTTATGTAGACTTTTGTTCCTGTTTATGTTGGGCTTGTTGTTGCTGTTGTTGTTATTGTTATTTTGGCTGATGTTGTTATTGTTTTATTATTGAAACATTAAAAATAATAATTATTTCCCATGCCAGCGAAACATGTCCGCAGTGAACTAAACCAACAAAACAACAAAATCATTGCACAAACAACCAAATCGATAGCAACAAAACTGACAAATAATAAAGACAATAACAGCAACATAGACAGCAACAACAACACAAACAGCAACAACAACGGCAATAACAACAGCAGGGAAGACAAAAGCAATAATGAAGACAATAAACACAACAACAAAAACATCGCCAATAACAACAACAACTACAACAAACATGAGTTTGCTCATGTGTTGCCAACAGTCGAAAATTGTAATAACGACAAACTTTTAAATATTTCATGAGTTCACCCCGTCTCTTTTGCTCTCGCACTCCATCTCTCTCTCTCTCGCTCTTTCTCTCTGGTCCTGGACATCACTCGGTCTCTGGGCGGCTATTATTGTGTCGGTGTGCACATGTGTGTGTGTGTGTGAGTGTGGGTTAGTTTGTGTGCTTTTGCACTTAATTGATTTTGTGTCAATAGTTGATGGCAACCCTAACGTCGCCCGATGCATCGTGGGCAACCGTGGACGGTGAATGAATCTTTTTCTCTCTCCCTCTCTCTGCACCTCCCGTCATATTCTTTTCCCCACGCGCTCTCTCTCTATCTCTCAGACGATTCTCGGTGAAAATATTTGCAATTGGAAATTATTTGCATGAACTTTCAATAATAATGATGCATTATTAATGAGTGCGTGTTGGGGCCGCTGTGGTTGTGTTGGTTTGCATTCGACGCGAATGTCGTCACCCTCACGCTGTCTCTCTCTCTCTCTCTCTCTCTCTCTCTCTCACACATGCACCCACTGCGTGTGCACACATTGTGTACATTTGAGTATAAATAAAATTTTAAAATAATAGAATTTTCAAAACAACTATATGTATATTGGAAAGTTTTCCATTTCAACTTCATTTCGTGATTTAAAGTCTAATCAGGGATTTGCGCCGGGTTTTGGCGGACGATTGATAATTTAAGGGCTCCATTGTGCATCGCGAACGACTATTGAATATTAAATATAATTAATAATTGTGTAGGAGTCGTATCGGGATAATCGATGTGTTAAGTCCTAATTTTTCAATAGTGCGCAATTACAAACATGTGCGGGTGGAAAGGGGTGTAGAGGGTCGATGTTAGTATTAAAAAAAACAAGATTCTTCTTTAGAACATATTAGTGGGATTTGAGTCAAAACAGGTTCATATATTCAGTAATGTACTGTTTAGAAATATGAACATTATTCAGTTTTTTGAATACATGGACAAAATGATGTGAAAAAATGTAATGATTGCATAAAAAATGCTCATATTGTAGTAACAATTTATTTCATTTTAACAGCTGATCTTGATCAGGCGATCAACGAGTGTTTTTTAATAATGAATAAAGCTTGAGTTTGAAGAACTGCGCAAAACCAATTGACAAAAGGTCTCCTTCAAAGAATCTCTGCATCTAAATTGACCTCTGCATAGCCACGTGTCCGGAGCAAAAGTTGCTCCTTTTCTAAGCTTGACAACAGCCGAATCTTGGTCTGAGAATCTCTAGGTCGGAGAGCTCGTTGCGAAAGCCCCGAGGGACCCGGTCAACTGCGAGCTCGGCGAATCGATCTACTGCAAAGGCAAAGCTGGACGCAAATCCTCTGAATTCGGGGAACGAAGCGAACAAAAAGTCAGCAACCCCGACATCGCCGACGTCGTCGTCGTCCACCATGGTCCAGACGACGGGCCATTAAAACAATCGGTGTCGAATGCGCAGTTGGCGAGGGGAAAGAGGAAGAGGAGAAGGAGGCTTATCTGCTTGCGCCTAGGAGTATGCAATAAAAAAGTTTACCCATAAGAACAGCACACAAAGGCGAGCAAGAGGAGAGGCGAAAAGAGTGCTAGCGAATGCGATGCACGACTTGGACTCAGTCGCTTGGCGTCTGGGTCAGTTGTCATTTCAGCCGTGGCTAATTGCCATTGATCGATATTTGCGGGGAGGGTCGACTTGGGGCAAAACAAATATAAGGGTTGAATGAAAAGGCACCGACATAAGCCGAGAAGTATGCAATTGTGGCTGAGAGTCAATCGTACAAAGTGATTCAATTCGGTAATTGCATACTTTCTTGCGTATTGTAAATTTGTTCTCAATGCAATAAATCTTGTGAAAATCTCCTCTAGATTGCAGCCTTTCATCCTGGAAATGTGCAACAACTACCCTCAATGGGAGTCCATCCATCGCCTGCCGTCATGCTGTGCTCCTCTTGTTCAATAATTGATTCCCACAAGTGCCTAAAACCATGCAATGAAAATATTACCTCTCGCATTTTGCTCGGTGAAAGTGTTTCTCGTCGATTTCCGACTGCTCTTGTTCTCGTGCTGCACCAGCAGCAAGCAATAATTTCTCCTGGGATGCTCTTATAAAAGTTACTTTCAACTGCTCTGTCCCTCTTTTCGGTTCACCCTTTCTCTCTCTCTCTCTCTCTCTCTGTCTTTCTATCTCTTTCTAAATATTACTATCGCTCTTTCAGTCGTTCACTCTTTCATAAATTCCCTCGCCTTGATTTGATTCCATTCGATCCGATCGTGGATGGCTTTGATTCAGTAGTTGTCGTCGTTGCTATTGTTGTTGTTGTTATTTCTTTTGTTGTTGTTGCTGTTGTTGGTGCTTTCATAGTTTTTGCTATTGTTTTAGCCACAGCAATTGACCAGAACTTCCGGGAACTCCCTCACGACGCCCCAGGAACTCCCCTTATCTGCTCCGAACTGAATTGTGGTTGTTAGTATTATTGTTTTAGTTGTTGTTGTTTCTCTCTGGTTGTGTTTTTGTTGTCGTTGTTGTTTCTGCTATTGCTGTTATTCGCATTTTGTCTCGATCCGGTTGTTAGTTTGTTCGTTTGTAGCTCTGTTTGTTCAATCGATTTCCATCGTCATCGTCATCATTTCGACTGGCAATCGCTGGAATTCGTTGCATACTTTTGGGAACTGCAGCCCGTTTTCGGCATAATTTGCGGCGCAAATAGCAGCTATATAACTGACAGCTATCTCTCTAACTCCATTGTTACCCAGGACTTCCCGGACACTCTCTGCTATCTGTTTACTTTTCTGTTAAGCCCGACTTTTTATTGTTCTTTTAGTTGTTCCGATTGTCATGAGCGCTCTCTTGTTGTTGTTGTTCTTTCTTTACAACCACTAGCAATTATCGATTCCAGCATTTATTGCCGAATACGATAACAACTTGTGCTTTTTGTGTTCTGTTGTTGTTAAGCTTTTAATTGCGGTCAAGTTGTGTGTATTTTGGAGTTAATTTTATTTAGTTTGTCATTTCGTTTGTTGTCAGCATTTACGATGTTGTTCGTATTTCCGTTGT